>CBVK0100961239.1:0-21889 GCA_900067695.1 Picea abies | reverse complement strand
TCTTCCGGTCTAAGCTTTTTCATTAGTTTATATGTCATAGTCTATAGATGATAGATTCATAGTATTTGGCAACTAGCTCAGTTTAAACTTTAAACTTTAAACTTTATTGTTTTGGACCTTTCGGTGTTCATACTTCAGTGTAAATGGCCTATTTTGTAAACATAACTATTTGGTCATGACTCATGTTATTGTTGACAGTTTTTGGATATATGATTTCATTTCATAAGTTTATGGTCTACTTTCTATTATATCAATATGGCTTAAAAATTTGTATGTTGGTTTGTAAGTTTGTAATTGCTAGAATCTAGAATCTAGATGGTTGATGCTTGAATGATTACTCATTGATGAACTATGTAGTATGGATGCCATTTCTATCTATATTGATGTACACATATGCATGTTTTCATATATTCTGTAGCTAATTTGTCTCTCTACATGTTTTTTTGAATATAAATATAGAGAAATATAAATATAGAAAGGGTTCAGTTTTTAGTGAAAGATTCAAGCATCAGAATTGGCTGGACCTGTTTTTATGTTTGTAAATCTCTCTACCTGGTGAATATATATATATATATACACATTCCAACTGGAATGAGCAAAGGAATCTGACCTCCTAGGAAAAGTATGAGGCTAATGAAATGGGAGGATATTCTTGGATCAAATATTCTAGTCATCTTTGGCTTCTTCTCCCAAAAGGTAGGCATACAACCCATGCTTAGGCCTCATTAGGGGCTATAGGTAGGTCGACCTAATGAGAACCAAAGGTGGGAGGTAGAAGCGAGTTATTCAATGTGTATAATGCTAGGAGAGTGGAGCCCACGCTAATGCCACTCTTCAGGGGAATGAGGGAGGAGAGCTCTTTCTGCTGAGTAGAAGCATCAATTACTTTGTCTTGCTTTGGCCTAGGTGCATTATGTTGTTGTGAAGCAAGAGATTGTTTCTTCTGCTAGAACGAACCTTTGCACGACTGTTGCATCTGAGGCACAGGAGTGTTCTGCACATGTCCTACAGATTGGTCTTGTGCATATGTCTAAATTGATTAGGGGTTCTTTTGCTTTGAATTCTAACCATTTCTTCAATCTTGGAGGCATGTCGGTATGCTTAACCTAGTGTCGTGAAGTTGAGAAACTTCAGTTCAACACAGATGTAGTGTGGAGATCACTAATATACTTCAGTGCCTTGTTATGCTTTGCACACATTCAAATGAGCCATCAAAGAGTGAAACTCATTGGTGTAGTCTTGAACAGTATGGTCCTTCCACTGGAGTAAGAGTTGTAATTTGATATAGTGATCATTGTGGTGCTTGACGGGATAAAACTCTTCACTCACAGCCACCACAAACTTGGACCAAGTAAGAATGGGATTGCCATCCTCCACATGTGTCTGTTGAGTGTTTCCTACCAACAAATCACCGATGAAGCCATCTTCAACGTCACAAAGGTGATATTTTCTTTGTTAGTGAAGTGATTGATAGAGAAATATGTCTAATTCTTGCAGTGAATTATCCGATGCATCAACATCAATCTTACCTTGAAAAACGGGGATGTCCAGGTTGCCTTAAAGTTTGAACCTTGAAAGGTGATGCATTCTGAAATAGAGGGTTTCCTCCACATGTGTCTGTTGAGTGTTTCCTACCAACAAATCACTGATGAAGCCATCTTCAACGTCACAAAGGTGATATTTTCTTTGTTAGTGAAGTGATTGATAGAGAAATATGTCTAATTCTTGCAGTGAATTATCCGATGCATCAACATCAATCTTACCTTGAAAAACGGGGATGTCCAGGTTGCCTTAAAGTTTGAACCTTGAAAGGTGATGAATTCTGAAATAGAGGGTTGGCTGAAGAACTCATGGCTGCAGTTAGACCAAGTTGCAGCATCAGATCTTGAAACTGGGTGAAAAGTGCAGTCCTCTGTTTCTCTAAAGTGTCGTCCTGGATATATTGTATTTTTATAGGATCTTTGGAGGGCGGTTTAGTAGAGTCTCTTGTCTTCACATGTCTGGTAGGTGGATAGTTTGAAACAAAACCAAGTTGTATTCCTTCACATTGGTACTGGTATCTTGTTCGGATGGACATAAACTATTCTCTGATACAAATGATCTGCACTGAGAGTTCTCAAGATGTGTGGTGCAGAGGACAACTCCAAACCTGAGAGAGTTCTGAGTTATAAAACAACAATGAATATGCAGAAAACTAGCTGTGCTATCAGATAAGTACACATTCACAATTGAGACAGAGATATAACATAAGCAAGCTCTTCCATTAATCATCAAAATGGGTAATACATGATAATACAACCAACAAAGATTGAGAGATCGAGAAATCCCATTTGCCGGAGTTTTGAGAACCGCGAGGCCAAATTCTAAATATACTAGGTGACTAACAGATCTAAGAGAGTTAACAGACTGTAATTAACTGTATATACAATTATTTATACAAATTTACAAAATGCACCAAGACTTGGTTGCAGAAATGGTTGGCCTTCCATAATGGTCCATCCTGGGCCACTGTTGGCATTCTTGGTTGTAGTGGTGCGCATGGAATACTGAAGGTCATGTGTGCAGGTCTGAAACTTGGTGTGCCAAATGTTGTAGAGGCTTTAATGTTGGGTGGGGTCTTTGCTCCTCAACTCTGCCTGTCAGCAGTGATGGGAAGCCTCCAGGGGCACTTGCGTGCCCCATTTGTGGTCTGGTTCACACAGTTGGGTGATGAGGTTGTCTGTAAGCAACCATTTGTATCTGCACTTGGATCAAAAGTTGTGGTCAAATGATACATTAGTTTTACTCGACTTCCCTGTCCTGTTTTGGGCCAAGTTGACCTTTCTTCTTACTTTGTAACCAAAATTCATTCGAACAAGTTGATGTAGATCTTGTTTTGTAATCACTGACAATTGGAAAGGAAACAAATGATCTTGGACTCTTGTTTTTGGCTTTTAAATTAATTTGTTATTTGTTTGTGAAATTTCACTGTTCACATTGTTATGCAATAGTTATGTGAATCGTCAGTCATTTTGGCAATGGGTAATCTGGACAAGTGAGACCTGTTTCTGACCCCATTCTTTACTTATTTTAAACAATGATCTCTAGGCGGTCGTGTCATCATGGGAACCTTGGGTTGGCAATGGAAGGATTGGACAGATCCTTAATTGCATCAAGAAAGGACCTTCTGATGATTCTTTACAATCAACCCTATCGGTTCATTGCCTAATCTTGTTCATACATGCTTGTTATGAAATAGGCGTTTTGCTTAAAAAATGTACAGTAATAGTTGTTAGGAGCAGCAATGTTTTGTCTTTCTCCAGCCTGTTTATGACCACCAAAAGAGATGATTTTCATGGAGTCTGCATGATGTAAAAGTATGTCTTTACTGAAACATTTTATTGTTTGTTTTTTAGTAATGCCCTTTTTGCACAATTGCAGGGATCTTTCCTTCAACCAGTTTGCACAAGATCTTCCTTCAAGTTTCAGCTCACTCTCAAATCTTTCTATTTTGTAAGACAAATGGACATCCTAACATGTTCAAGTACATTGCAAATGTGTTTGTTCCCCACATATCCCTCAACCTTACTTAAAATTGGATATTGCCTTTGTAGGTATGTGCAGAATAATCAGCTGACAGGGCCTATTGATGTTCTTAGCAGCCTTCCTCTGACAGATCTGTAAGTCTGGTCTATATTCATTCATGCTGTTTTGGTGGATTAAATCTAAATAGCAAAAGCTGTTTCCATGTGTGAAATGTTTTAGGTTTATTATAAAAGCTTCATCTGCTGTTGTTTTCAGGAATATTGAAAATAATCATTTTACTGGCTGGATACCACAAGATTTTCAATCAAATCCAAAATTTAAGTAAGGATTTAGTATTTCTTTAAATTTATTACTTGAATATCATAATACTTGCATGCAAATCCTTTATGCCATTTGACATTGGCATCATTCTGAAGACAGGTGTATGTTATTCTAATATATGTCTCGGTTTCCATGCAGAACTGGTGGTAATTCTTTCAGCACAGACCCTGCTCCTCCACCCCCACCTTATCTTCCACCTCCACCCTCTTACATTCCTGTAAGTGTTCATAATGCAAGTAGGAGTCCACCGCATAAGTCCCCACGTTCACAGAGTTCACCTGCTCATTCCAAGCACCAGAGCAGTGATAAAACTGGTCTTACTAGTGGGGCAATAGCAGGAATAGTGATTGCAGGCATATTAGCTGCTATTGCGACTATCTTAGGAATCATTTTCTTTGCATGGAGATCTCCCAAAAAAGGGCACGATGAAGAGAGGGTTACTGGCAGTGCATCTTTGAGCCCTCTTTCTGCTTTCATGGTTAAAGGTATTCTTCTCAACTTGCAACCTTCTTCACTTGGGGTAGTTGAGGTAGGCAATCTCACTTTTTTTTTCCAATTTCTTTTTTTCCCTTTGGTAAAGTCATTGTTTCTTGAAGCTACTTTGAATATTGTTTTTGTTTCCTATAAATCTTTCCTACTATCTGAACTTATATACGTCTATGTTTTTTCAAAACTATTTTTGAGTTTTTGGTGGTTAAATAGCCCTCGGCTTAGTAGCCATATGTCCAAAGGGTTCCGAAAACCTCTGGCTTAGTAGCCATATCCAAGGGGTTTCTATTCTGCCAAAATTGCACAGGGTTTGAATCTATAATCATCGGCATGCCTAAGACAAACTGGTTAGGATCAGTTAAGTACGAGCCAATTACAAGATAGCACAATAAATTGGCTCCATTATCATGGCAGCAAATTCTTGGAGGATTGAATCCACTTCTTTGTGAAGAAAGTTTTCAGTTGTCGCTGTTTGAATTCAATTAAATTCTTTTAGAAATAGCTTTTAATGCATATTCAGAAAATTTCAATGTGATAATTCCCTTAGAATTTTGATCAAATAGTTCATTATAACTAATTTGAACTCTTTTGCGAGCTATGTTTCTACAAATGCCCTGGGTGGGAAATGGGTTCCCCCAATAGGTGCAGTCTGTAAACATTTCCTGGCTGTTCTGGCCCATTTTGTCCCCCCTTCCATTCCCTTTTTATCAATTTCTATTTTTGTTTTTTATCCTATTAAGGTCCACTTAAACCAATTAGGCTTGTCAGACATGTTAATTATACATATACTCCTGCTGCCTGCCATTTTGCTTTTCTGGCCATTCCAAAACCCATACTTGTTTTGGAAACTGTATCTGTTTCATGTTTTGGATCCTTTCTTGATAAATAAAAATGCTGACATGCCAAGAATCACGATACGTTGTATTTGTGCGCTAAAATCTCGACATGGTGCATCTATATAGGAGACTTGACATCCACATCCAATCTTGAAGAACAAAAATAAGAGCCAAGGGAGAAGAACTTGAATCAACACAAAATCACCTCAAAAGGAAGATATTCAACAAATTCTATTCTCAAATGCCAATCAACAAAAAGAAATGGTGTGAGGGGGAGCCTCTTATATTGAGAGGAGGCTCAACAACCCACATATTACAATAGTCATTTTCTCCTTAGATCTAGTCTAGGAGATCATAAAAAAGACTTATCCTCCAACTAACTATGAGGACAAGGTCAAAAATACATAAACTATCCAAGTAGTTGTGCCACATGTACAAGATTCTCCCAAGAGAGAGGATGTGCCACCCCAAAATAGGAAGAATAGGGTCAAGGGGGGCCAATGTTCCTTGATAATGCATGGTAACCACCTCAACAACCTTCTCAAGACTAGATCGATCCACAAAATGAGCCAATGACTATGAGGGAGAGAGAAAAAGGCCACATGCGACATGTGGGAGGCTCCAAGAGGGGATGAATCATCCAAAATATCTCCAAACAGTCATAAGTGAGGTCTCTAAGGTGTAGCTACCTCCCCAAGTCTAGGAGGGTGAAAACAAGTCACACGTGCCAAGTAGATGCTTCAATGGTGCAATGATGCAATCTCCAAGGCATGCCTCCCAATGAGATGATATTGTTGAGCACTCTATGGAATATGATGTGGCATGACGTGACAAGCCCACATGCATGAATAATAGTCCAAGAATGCTCAGGTTGTTGGAGAGATAGTCCCTCTAAGGTCTCACTGCATAAAAATATGTAGAGGCCCCTCATGAGGTGGTTCTACATGATCTTCAGTGCCAAATACATGTCATAAGTCCCAAAAGTGCTAGGTGAATAATCTCCTTGGCCAAAGTGTGACAAATACATAGGTATATCCATGCTTAGGCATAAAGTAAGTGTGCTTGCTAGGTATTGTTAGATTTTGTAGCTCGAAGGTACTTTTGCATTGGTGACGCCCAACATGTAGAAGTGATCGAACATATTTCTCTCTAGTGACTTTATAAAGTGCTTTTATAAAGTGACTTTGTAAAGTGATTTTATAAAGTCAAGTTGAGCCTTTTAATATTTAATGGGTAAATGTGACTTTATGAATTTTGGGTCACTTAAGTGATTTAAGTGAACTCAACGGACGATTAATTCATGATCGTTGATCTCAAGAGGGCAAGATCTAATCTTGATCGTTCATCTCTTTGGAAGACCAAGGGTTAGGGAAGTTACTCATTAATGAGTAATAAAAGGAGCACTAGAGGAGAGATGGGGTGCATCTTTTGAGGAGAGATTGAGTGGAAGTTGAAGAGGCACGAAAAAGAGTAGCAGTAAAGGAGGATTGGATGTACAACATTTATTGCTGGTCGTACAGTTGAGTCAAGGCACAAAAATCGAGGCAACCTTACTATTGATGTTTGGCACGATTTTTGAGGTGTTTTTGTTGAGAGAAAACCGTACAACAGAGTATTGTACCATACAATCAGTTCTGGGCACATAAATCAAGGTTGTTTGTTGGTTTTTCTGCTGTATCAGTCCGTACAGTTGCACAGAAAACGAGACAACAAAGCTTGGCACAAAAACTAAGGTGGTGTTGGGCTTGTTGCCGCCTATACACACCTCGGGTCACGTGGAAGAAATATTTAATCCACTGGGTAATTCCTTGGGGGCAAGTCTCGAGTCAAGGTGCTGTCACCTGATCCTCAACTCCTCCGTCTAGGCCAACACCTAGCGAAGCCAAGGGGGTTAGTCACTAAAAAATAACTAAGGCTTGAATTAAGCTAAGCACAAAATGAAATCTAGGACTTTATTGAAAATAAGAGCAAGATACAAGTAATTCTAAACTAGTAGCATATATGACACGTCAAAGGAAATTGCTTATGCTGAAAAGTAAAGCATACAAGATACTTGCATATAAATGATATATAACCTTGAAAATAGATACAAGTGCTTGAATGAAAATGATAAGAAAATACTGAAATGTAGACCAGTGCCAATAATATAAATGTTGCAAAATGTGTAAATGCTGTCGAAATAGAGATTGTATGTAAGTGCTCTTGTAGATTTTATTAAGAGTTTGTTAGGTGGAGTGACTGTTGTGAGTGCAAGTCACTATGTGATATGAGATCGGTCTCGGCATTCCTGCTGAACCGCTCTTCCGATCTCACCCTCTTAGCTCTCAACGCATAAGAATATTTAGAGGCCACTCATGAGGTGGTTTTACATGATCTCAAGTGCCAAATACATGTCATAAAATCCAAAAGTGCTAGGTAGACAATCACCTAGGCCAAAGTGTGACAAATACATAAGTACATCCATGCTTAGGCTAAGAAAGTGTGCTTTCTAGGTATGACAACCTTTACAATATATTAGCACAACTTTTACAAAATGGTAAAGTTAAAAATCCTAGGGGTTCTCTAAGTCATGTGTCCTAATAGATCCACTCTAAGACCCTTGCACACCCATATCGGCCATAAATGACCTCTAAGATATGGTTAGAACGAGTCATAAGGGTAGGGACTATCTTGAAATGGGGACTAAGAGGATGGGCCATGACAAACCACAAGGGTTTGGAGAACCACTTAGATGAAAAAAACACTTCAAATAGATCATTGAGAATGGTCTAGTATAAATACATAAGATATATGGTCACAACTTTTGAATGGTCAAGATACATAATACAATCCTCGTGATGGCACAACTAATCACAAAATCTTGGGCTCTAGCATCATCTCAAATCATGCACGAGAACGGCTTAGATGTTGGAACAAATCTGGCGAATAGATGAGGTAGTCCTGAAGTGAAACTGAGGGGTAACAATTGCCTCCAACTCGGGGACATGTGCTCTGCGAGTGCATGAGAACTCCAGAATCTGTTAATCTGAAACATTCTCACCAAATAGGCATCGGATATTAGAGAGGGACAAAGAAACAAGTGCCTTTTCCCTTCCCAAGATAATAATAAATCAAAGCATGGAAGGACATGGATACCAGTTATAAGCATTACAATTCATAAGGAGAACTTATACATGAAAGCATTAACTACTTATGAAAACATAAATTCAAATGTGGAAAGCAATAAAATGGAAAGCACACCAAGTAAATCTAATGCTCATGCTAAAGAGCTTATTCATTCTACCCTTCTCTAACATAGGAAAATAGACATCTTAAGTAGAATGAAAAATCCAATGTAGCCATTTGATGAGTTCATCAATACCATGAAATCTGTCTTTGTGCCTGGTCACGAACCAAAACAAGGAAACATCAAGCATCAAACATATGTTGGAATCTCCATCACTCCTTGGCCAAAAACTGAAGTAGGATCATGATCATGAGAGAGAAGAACAAAGGCTTGCCAAGGTTGGCATGTATTACTGCAAGATTTTTCTATCCAAAGGTGGATGTGACTGATGTAATCATCTTCCTTGATTCTAGCGTAGGGCAATCCATTAGCATTACTTACCAAACCATCAAGCAAGAGAGGCTTAGCGGGGGTGGCTCCATTGAAAATCTACAAGGAGATTGCTGCCCCTCTTTGTTGTTCTTAATTATACATATAGATGAAATATAAGAATACCAATCAGATTTGAAAAAATACGTGAATCCATGACTTAGGGCTTGCTGTCCTTGCATATGAGGCTGAAAATCCCTGCAATATACCAAAGATTGAACATGCTGTTGTCTACAATGTATTGCAGCCTCAACAACAGTATTTCCCGATGGATTTTTATATATAAGAAATGAATGAGTTGGGGACATCCATGGCCGGGAATTTTTTATGTTATTTGGCTGTGAAAACCCCCTTTGTAAATTTCCAGATCAGCCTTATTAGTGAAATGACACGGCCATGGATGTCCCCAACTCATTTCACTAATGAAAGAGTATGAAACTCATTTATTAGTGAAATGAGTTTCATACTCTTTTATTATGTTAGGCTGTCCATAAGACCAAAAATCTGCAATCTTAACTTTAGAAACATTGTCATCTGTGTTTTTGTGTTATAAATGAGATCCCCATCAAAATAAAAACAACTTCTATCCCCTCCATGTCTTTCAATATGGAGAAGAGCATCAATATTTTCAATCTCATTGTTGTCATGCTCTTCATCAAACGAGGGTCTCCCTATGAGATTTTCCTTTTCCAAATTACTAAAGTATGTATCACAAGACTCAAAAATTTCAAACGGAGTGTAACATATCAAACCCTTGTTTTCATGCGAAGAAGGGATGCATGCTTGGATGCTCTCACCATCGAGGTCTTTAATAAAGTTCTCATACATTTGAATTTCAACTGAATCATGAGGTTGCTCTTGATCTTCAATGGAAGCATAAGAAGGTTTTTCATCAATATTTTCTTCTTGTGGGTGTGCAACAAGATCTCAAAAGGCCTTATTATCGTCGTGTTCTTCTAATTCTGAAATGTTATGCAACAATTGCTCATGGGAGGGAGGAGATGGATGGGCATCTTCGTATAACTCATCTTCAAGCTTTGATGGAGAAGGATCACCGTATTTTGCTTCAATATATTTACATAGGAGGAACTATGCTTCTTGTTCTTCTTCTATTTCCACAAGGAGATTACATGAGGGATTGTCATCATATTCCATTATTAAATCCTCAACCTTTTCCTGTATTATATCTTGGATATCAAGAATAATAGAGTACCAATCGCATGCATTTTTTCCTTGCATTGAATATACTGTTTTCATCAAGATATCTTCATAGACAATGTTATTTTTTACCACATAATTCATAAAAGACTCCAAGTGCCTTGGAGCCAACCAAGGAGTTCCATCAAACTTTGGGACATGGGTTAATACATCCACATGGAGAAAATATGGATATCTCGGAATGCATGATATATCCAAAGGAGGAAACACATTTTCGTAAAATTTTCTTTTGGTAGAAGTCATACTTGAAACATATAAGGTGATGATTTTTGAAATTTAAGAATTGCATACAATTCATACCAATACCAAAGATGTGGAATCGCCAATATATTTTGAGAATTAAGAGATTTTGAGTCATAAATAAATTCTTTATATCTTGAATCAACTCAAATCTCAAGTTGTTATTATCTTCGTTAGCTTTGAGTTTGTTTATGAGAATTACTTCTTGTAGTGTATTTCTTAGTTAGATTTTCTTGAGGTGGAGTCGCCAAATGAATTATATAAATTAGAATTTAAAACAAACTCATCAATAATAAACATACAAGAAGCTATTCCACAAAATCTGGGGAGTGGACTTTATTCTTGGCAATGACGCCAAAATGTTACCACCTAAACTAGCATCTAAGTGGAAAAGCCCAATCCACAGATGCCACCTTGGGGTAACAGATGGGAGTTGTTGTTGGAGATACTTCACACACACCTAAGAATTCTTTTTCCTAAGGTTTTCACTATGTTTATGAGTCATTATTCAGTCTCCTATAGTCTAGGGAGAATATTCCTCTAGGAGAATATTCTCTTCAGTTCACACTTCAATTTGATCAGTTGAGTGGAGTCTAGATGCCACATTGGGATCATCACCATGCATCATTGGGATCATCACCAGCTAATGCGCATTGTCCTTGGGACCATCACCAGACTAGCACATTACTCATGATTCCCTGATCTCCTCCTCACTTCACTCTATTTCAGTTAGTTAACTGAAGACTGAGAGACTAGTTAACTCAGACTAGGTGGCAGTTAACTCCCATAACTTTCTAAGAGACTAGACTAGGTGGCAATTAACTCCCGTAACTGCTTGAGAGACTAGACTAGGTGGCAATTTACTCCCGTAACTATTGGTGTGTGTCTAGATCACTCTAGACCACCACTATAGCGCATTGTCTTCTCCTCCACTGCGCATTAGTTGAGTTATATAGAGTATATCATGTGTAAATTATCATTCATTCGTTTGGTTAATAAGAATTCTTTCGTTCTCTCTCCTACTTTTTTTTTTCTCATATTTTCTCTGTAAACTATGTATGTCATTTGCTAGCTAGATCTATTCTGTGCAGGTTCAACACATTTACATGGTATCAGAGCCAACAGACTGCTAGGGAAAAGACACACGATATTATTTTTGCAGGTATCGAAGATTGAAGACAACGAAAAAATGGAATTTCGAAAATAATTCATTCTTACACCGTACAATTTCTTTGCATGGAAAGAGAAGATGATAGTGCATCTTTGAGGCAGAGGATTATATAGGTTAACCATGGACACAGAGACCGAACCCACATCGGCCATAGAAAGATCCAAGTATCTGAATCGAATGGATGAAGCGTTTGGAACTATTTGCAGTCTCATTTCTCTTGAACTCCTCTTTCACATATCCTCCTATAAAACCCCCAATGAAGCATGGACCACCATGGAAGTGCTTTTTGGCAAATAGGACGAGATTAGGGGACACATGCTCGAGGTGGAATTACTCACATTGGATCCAAAAATCTTCGACAATCTCCAAGATTTCTTTACCAAATATAAGGATTTGTTGTTGCAATTCAAGGCTTGCGGGGTTGATAAATCTAAGGAGGAGAAACAAATGGTTCTCACCATTCTCTCCAAACTTGGTCCGGAATACTTAGTGTTTGTATCCACATTTCATTCAATTAGGCTCGCCTCTGGAGCCACCTAGAAGATGCCCTCTCTTGAGGTTTTCATTGAATCTCTGACACAAGAGTAGAACAAGCTTATCAATATGGGAAAAATCAAAGGCCCAAAGCTGCATGTACTTACTGTGCATGATGGTAGCGATCATCAAAATCAGAAATCTAAAGACAAAGACAAAAGGAAAGCACATGCAAATCCAAAGAAGGAAGGGTACTCGAAACCCTTCAACGATGCCTCCAGATCCAAAGGTGGAAAGGGAAGAAAAGGGGAGAAATGCACTTACTGCCATAAAGTATTCCATCCAGAATCCGCATGTATGCAGAAACAAATAGATCAAATGGCCCAAATACTTCAACAAAACAACCTTGGAGATTGCATCCCCGAGGGTGCCAAGAAGAAGCCAGAAGATCAAAATCCCAAGAAAGACAATTCTAGCCATGCTTTGATTGCCATCAACTCCTCTCCCGATGTTTGGATCGTAGATTCAGGTGCATCACACCATATGGCAACCACAAAAGAAGTCTACTCTTCATTTCATGCATGCAAAGGTCCTCCTATTCTAATGGGGGACAACTCTCCAGTCGAGGTCACCGACAAAGGAAGAATTGAACTCACAAACGGAAGCTTCGAGAATGTGCTACATGTTCCCAATTTTTTCGTCAATCTTCTCTCCATGTATTAGATGAAAAACTCCGACATCGGAAAGAGAGTCATATTGACACCTGATGCAATGGATATCTATGACATTCAAACCAATTCCAGGGTTTCTACCGGTGAGGTAAATCATCAATCCAGACTGCACACATTTTTTGAATTTATTGAACCAGATTCTGCATTACTGCTTACCCATGCTAACGAAAGTAGTAGGACATGGCACGAAAGGTTTGAGCATTTAAATTTCAGATATATGTAAGAGCTTAGCAAGTAGAGAATGGTTGATGGTCTACCTAACATCCACTTCTCCAAAGGAATTTGTGAGGGATGTGTTCTTGGAAAACACCCTCAAGAGAAATTCTACAAAGGAAAGACTCAAAAGGCTTTCTTTCCTTTAGATCTGATCCATAGTGATCTCATGGGCCCTTTTCCGCATCCATCAATTAGTAAAGCAAGGTATGTGCTCAATCTTGTTGATGATTTCTCATGCTTCACATGGATTTTCTTTCTCAAGCAAAAACTCAGAGGTTTTTCAACACCTCAAAGATTTCAAAGCCCTTGTTGAAACACAGTAAGGAAAAAGTCCTCCGAACAGATAATGGGGGAGAGTATGTCAACCATGAGATACAAAATCTTTGTCACAAGGTCGGGATTTTGTTGTAGCACACGGTTCCCTGTACTCCGCAACAAAACAGAGTTGTTGAGCGGAAAAATAAATCTCTAAAAGAGATGGCATCTTGCATTCTACATGCAAAGTCACTTCCACAAAGATTATGGGCTGAAGCACTTAATTGTGCAACCTACATCCAAAACAGACCTCCCCATAGATTTGTGAAGGATAAGACCCCCCCCTATGAGGCTTGGAGTGGCCTCAAACCGGAAGTGACCCACTTTCTCATATTCGGTTCTCGTGCATGGACCAAGATTCCCTCTGAGAAGAGGAAGGCACTTGATCCACAGAGCACATAGTGTATCTTTGTTGGATATCATGACGATGTGAAGAGATATAGACTCATTGATCTTTCCTCAGATCGACTCATCATTGAACGTAGTGTAAAATTCGAGGAAAGTGTCTCGCATGTACCTCAACAGCCGCATGCAAACACTTTTGTTTTTCCACCTATCCAAGATGATGAGCATGCACATGCCGACTCTTCTTCAGATGAGAGTTCTGATTTAGAGGATTCAAATGATTCAGATATTGAGTCAGTATAGTCAGATGCAAAGTTAGTGCATGCAGATGCAGTTGCAGAGCCAGAGCCGAGGCCCAAGTGGGCCAAGCCTACTCTTTAGGATGTAGGGGATCTTGTTGGGGATCCAGCTGATACTAGGACTTGATCTGATTTTGAGGAGCCTCCTCTTGCAGTCACTACCACTGAACCAGTGCCACCCAGACATCTTTTCTTAGTTCAGTCTTCAAATCCACAGTCTTATGGCGAGGCTGCTGGAAATCCCTTTTGGGAATCCACCATGCAGGAGGAGTGCAACTCCCTCCTCGAGAGCCAGACTTGGGATTTGGTTCCCCTTCCTGCAGGAAGGAAACTTGTCAGGTGCGGATGGGTTTACAGAACCAAGAGCGCAACGGATGGACATGTTAGTAGATACAAGGCCAGGCTAGTTGCCAAAGGCTTGTAGTAGGTGCATGGCATTGACTATGATGAGACCTTCGCTCCAGTAGTGAAGATGGATTCCATATGTTTGGCACTTGCCATTGCGGCAACCAAAGGATGGGAAGTCCATCAAATGGACGTGAAGAATGCATTTCTTCACGTAGATCTCTCTGAGGAGATCTATATGGAGCAAGCCCAGGGACTTATGCAGGATTCTTCTTTGGTCTACTGACTGAAGAAGTCTCTTTATGGTCTCAAGCAAGCCCCAAGGGCATGGTATGCCAAGATGGACTCCTACCTGCTGTCACAGAACTTTGTACGTTGTAAGTCAGACGCGAATGTTTACATGCTCAGGACGACTGATTCACTTCTACTCTTAGTTCTGTATGTTAATGATTTGCTGATCACTGGTTGCTCGACTTCAGCTGTTGCTGCAGTCAAGAGGATTCTACATGATAGGTTCTTGATGACGAACATAGGTCCACTACATTTCTTCCTTGGACTCAAGATCAACCAGGATGCATCAGGCATCAAACTGTCTCAGGCCAAAGTAAGCACAAGATCTCCTTGAGAGATTTCACATGAGAGACTGCAAGTCTGCCCCGACTGCTTTCCTATCAGGAGTCAGAGTTGAGGATGGCGGGGACACTCCACTGGTTGACAACACACTGTACAGATAGCTAGTAGGGAGCTTGTTGTATCTCACACACTTCAGACCAGACCTCTCCTATGCAGTTGGAGCAGTCTCCAGGCTCATGCAGGAGCCACATGAGCTACATTGGAAGGCTGCAAAGCGTATCCTTCGATACGTACAGGGCACCATCACCTTTGGGATTCACTATGCAACAAAATCTACATTGGACCTCATCAGATTCACTGATTCTGGCCGGGCTAGCAATATCATTGATTGCAAGTCCACATCTGGTTACTTACTTAGTCTTGGTTCCGGGCCTATCTATTGGTCGAGCAAGAAGCAAGCTTCTATTGCTTTATCTTCAGCCGAGGCAGAGTACAGAGGGGTAGTTAACATAACCATTCAGGCTATGTGGCTACAACATTTTCTCATTGAGTTGGGCATTCAGTTTCACCGACCGATCGTCATTTGGTGTGACAACTAGAGACTCTGAAGTTTTGCAGAGATCTAGTTTAGAGGCAGTGAACGAAGCACATCGAGATCCACATGCACTACATCCGGGACTTAGTACATGAGGGGATCATCGACCTGCAGTTTTGTCCTTCAGTAGAACAGATTGCAAACATCTTCACCGAGACCTTCACTGAGCAGAAGTTCCATTCTTTGCATAGTCGTCTTGGAGTGAAGGACATAGTTGCCTAGCAACTGTCAGTTCTTCTTTTTACATATATTGTACTTTGAGGGGGGGTTTTCCCATGAGGTTTTTCCTCTTTCCTCGTTTATTTCAGTGTATCTTTTGTATTTGGGTACCTAACATGGCCTCGTTGTCGTGACCCATTCTTTATTTTCACCATAGTGATGTTCAGGGGGGGTGTTGGAGATACTTCACACACGCCTAGGAATTCTTTTTCCTAAGGTTTTCCCTATGTTTACTAGTCATTATTCAGTCTCCTATAGTCTTGGGAGAATATTCCTCTAGGAGAATATTCTCTTGAGTTCACACTTCAGTTTGATTAGTTGAATGGAGGCTAGATGCCACATTGGGATCAACACCACGCATCATTGGGATCATCACTAACTAATGCGCATTGTTCTTGGGATCATCATCAGACTAGTGCATTACTCATGATATCCTGATCTCCTCCTCACTTCACTCTGTTTCAGTGAGTTAACTGAAGACTGAGAGACTAGTTAACTCAAACTAGGTGGTAGTTAACTCCTGTAACTTCCTGAGAGACTAGACTAGGTGGCAGTTTACTCCCGTAACTGCCTGAGAGACTAGACTAGGTGGTAGTTTACTACCGTAACTATTGGTGTGTGTCCAGATCACTCCAGACCACTGCTATGGCGCATTGCCTTCTCCTCCAGTGTGCATTAGTTGAGTTATACAGAGTATATCTTGTGTAAATTATCATTCATTCATTCGGTTAATGAGAATTCTTCCATTCTTTCTCTCCTGCTTCTCTTTTCTCATATTTTCTTTGCAAACTGTGTATGTCATTTTCTAGCTAGATCTATTCTGTGCAGGTTCAACACATTTAAAGTTGTATCGCTGTCACCTAAAGACAAATTTCCCTTTACATTTTGCTGGCTCGCAAGCAGGGATGATTTTAAGGATGGAAATTTGTTTTAAAATGTATAAACCTTGGTGAATCTTACTAATCCTTCATATGCCAAGTATAAAATGTTTGACGACGTTTTTTGTAAAAATATTCAAATTTCTAAGGATTTTATATAGTTTGTATAACATTTTGGCGATTTTTAAGGTAAAATAATTTTATCCTATAGAATTTGGGCAAATCATTTTTAGAGTAAGGAATATGTTTTTGGGAAAAAACCTTGGAAAATTAACCCATGAGCGAAATTTAGCCCCTAAAATCATCCATGCTCGCAAGAGGCCAAGGAGGGTATCCCATTGATATTTGATGGATTATTAGGAGAGCTTAAGGAAATCTTGTTTATGATTTACTTTAACAATGAACCAAATGAATCCCATAAAAGATATAACACATGAAATATAAATGATCCAACTATTTAATGATATAATGCTTTAAAATGATAAATCCTTATTTAAGTGAGCATATACCATATCAATCCACTTGGATCCATAAGACACTGAAGAAATATGTGGATTAACCTCAAATCTGGTTTATTATATGTGTTAAAGGCAAATTTCAAGATTTGAGCCCTTAGCCCTAGTGGTGAAAGCCACTTGCTCAATCTCTTGAATAATGTGATGTTAAGCTCGAAGAGATAAGTTACAGAGATAAGTTACAAATCCAAACTAATGATGTGCAAGAGTAGATTCTAGATTTGTAAAGTACTAATTGTTAACCCAAGCAAATGGTAAAATCTTGAAGAAATGAACTTAGGTTTAAGCAATAATTTGGTAAATGAAATATATAACTTGCAATAAATCCAAAATATGCTTTAAAGGTAACTTCAAGTGAAAGATAAGATACAAGAGATGCAAACTTGAAGTTAAAACACAACTTGATGTAGATTTGTGAATTGTTAAGAATAATTCCAAGTTTGTGTTTAAATGAAGACAAATCCAAGGTATGACTTAGCTTGTCCAATTACTAGATTTGTTTTATGGAATTGAGATGTAAATTTCAGATTTGTAATTAGCATGAAATCAACCGAAAGATATGTAAGTGCTTTAAATAAAAACTTAGGGTTAGATTACTAATTAGGACTCGATGATATTCAATTAAGAAACATCCCAATATAATTGAAACATGTCCCAAAAGGTTATCAATGTGAAATAGAATAGACTTAAATCAAAGGTAAATCCAACTTATGCTTATACGAGTATTACTTTTGGATTTACTTGAATTTACCAAATATTTCCTTAAGTAAAAGATATGTAAATTGCAATAGGAAAATTTTGAAATATCCCTGATCCAGCTGATTTGGATATCTATTGTTGAACTACGGTTTTGGCTACTGAATCAGATACTCTAGGGGTTTCTGACTGTGTTTGAGTTACTGTGTGATGATGCTTGATGACTTTTGCATGTGTGTTCCAGTTATTATATGTTTTAGCAATATAAGACAATGCATGCAAAATAAGGACAACACAACTCACTGATATATATATATATATATATATATAAATGCTGGAAAAGCAGGAAATACAATAATAACTGGAAGCAGATATGATAATCATCAGTTAGATCTCATGGATCATCACTGGAATACAAAATAATAGATAAGAAATACTTGTGACCAGAAGAATGGGTGCTGGTCTACGCATGCACGGATGATTCGACAAAAAGCAGTTTGGCAACTCACGGTAACTGCTGTAGAATTTGGAAAACTCGCCCTGATGGCGATACCCGTCAGAATGTGCTGGAAACTGTCACGAAAGATGCGCCCTGGCCTCTAGACTGATCCTGAGGACCGTCGGACTGAAGATCCGACCTTTGAAGCTTCAGATCTCACCCCTTGGGGGTTTGCGCACCTCCTGGGCTCAATGAGTGTGCCCTAGTGATCCCCCCGGTAGAATCTGACGATGTATAGCTCAAAACGATCGTCCTGGTCTCCTTTGTAATGGGTCGGAAGGGATTCCTCAGATTTGTTTTGAAATGTCCCCTGGAACCCCAAATTTGCTTCCTCTGAAGCTGTTCCCTAAATGATTGTTTTCCGCTTTACGAAAGATTCCACCATCGAAAATTGACGACAGATGGCTCCATAGGTGTGCCCTGGCTAGCTCTCTAATGGGTTGGAAGGAATTGACCAAATCTGAACTGTCACAAGTGGTCCCACAAACCCTCTCTTAAACACTTGCGCCCTCACTGGCTGAGCTGCGCAATCACTGAACTGGACACTGTAATGCACGGTGAAATACCTGGATGGTATCTCCGATAGGCTAGGGTGTGTCTCTCAACATTGAAATTGATCAATGGTGGTGGTTTCCTCCAGAAATCCACAACACAACAAGGGGGTTGATTTCCTCCTTTGCAAATATCTTAACATCAAATCATAACATAATAATGAATTATGTTGCTTTACCCTTGCTTTATAGCTTCCCGAAACCCTAATTCGTTGTTGACCTTTTCCCTCCAAGTGATTTTTACTTCATTTTTTATTCCTTGATTAAATCATTTAATTAATTAATTAATTAACTATTTTACCTCTAAAAAGTGATTTATCCATCTTGATGGCTTCTCCGACCACTGAAAGTCACTTCTCATCATCTTATCATGTAATGCTCTTCCTCTCGATTCCGATGAGCTATTACACTAAGAGGTTTCTCCAAGTAATATGCCCATTATGACCTTCTTAGTGAATTTAATTAAGATATGACCCGTAATAACTCAAAATTACGGAAATCCTAAGAATGCAATGGAACCAAAGCCAAGCTGTGTGGAATGGATCTTGATGATGAATGATGCAAGTCGGGCCCAATAAAACCCTTCAATATCTCCCGAACTCTCTGTCACCCCTATCTGGCTACTCTGGTAGGCATAACACTTTGTAATGTTATAATGTCCCAAAATGGGGACATTACAGTCCTCCCGGCTGGAATATTTCTTGTCTTCAAGCAATAACTGAATTCAACTACATATGATACTGAGGTCCCATATCCACCTGTGCGACACAAGGTAAACTCCCCTCAAGATGTGGCCTCTCCTAGTGCTCACCACGCATGACACCCACATGCTCCCGATGAGTAGAATGATCAATGGCCAAAGAATCTCAGTCAACTCCCCGAGCAACCACTCTACTCGATACTCAACTCCATCAAACACGGAACTACAAGCACTCCAATCCCTGGATACCATATCAGAATGTGAACTGCAATGCCTCGTGAAATATAGTCCTGTAACATATTAATACCCATGAGTCTCTTGCAAATAACACACGGTCTCAACCCGAAATGAGTCTGTCCTCCAAGACCGTACCAACCCCAACACGACCTCCACCAACTAAACATGCTTCTGCCATAGTGAGGTAATACAAGACCTCAACGAATAACCAACAAGTGACGTGCTCCCCCCAATACTGAAGCTTATTGGAAAGTCAAAGGGACTTCCCCCTGCAAAGATCTACTCATCTCTATTATTCAATGAAATGCCCATCCCTGTAATCCCAGGGTCCCATGCTAGCTTCTGACAGGGACCATCACATGGACGCTGCACTACTGTGATCATGACTATCTGCTCAAAATATACATATTGGATCCCCCACTCTTGGATCCTCATGGTTAAATACCTGTGAAAACTGGGTCTGCTGTCAAGAAGCTGAACCTGTAAAGGTATCTCTGTGGAATCATCATGTGCCCAACCACCTCCATACTCAATCATGAGTATCAATAGGGAGAACCTGTCTCGCCACATAGAACAAGTCCCTGCAAGCCCTCTCAAAACCATCCAAGAGTGAAGTATTTTGCTCTCTGGCGCAACCTGGGCCATCATAAGATAAAACAACCCACTAACGAAATGGACTCTCGGATCCCATGGCAAAATTGGAAGTTCATCACTTCCAATCCTCACTAACTGCTCATGTGTCATACTGATAACTGTCGAAATCCCTCCATCCTCATCCCAATGAGAATCTAAATCTATGTCACCCTCTGAGATATCCGCTATCCCATGGCCTAAGATGCTCACCATCACACCCAAGGTCTCAACTGTCTGTCTCTGATGATCCACCCCTATCCTGCTGTATGCAATAAAGACACTCCTGTCAAGTGGTCTCGACCTACGAACTCTCCATGTCCCCTGCCATTGTCTATCTCCCCCTATCCTGTTGTCAATGATGAAAGTATCGGGAAAAGCTAACAGAAACATCTGTAACCGACTGTAGGACTGGAAAGTATCATATGCTTTGGTCAATCCCCAGGATTGGACCAAAAACTCACCCACTAGCACCCTTGGTGAATAATCGTCTAAACTCCAACTATCAGATACAACAATAGATAACTCCACAAACTGTTGGTCAATCACTCTCCCTCCATCATCACTCAGATAGTTGCTACTACTGTGAAGGTGATCTCCTAGAACTATGTGCCACTGCAAGGGGGAGGAATCTCCATGCTCCACTAAGTACATCTCCTCATGCTCCTCCATCCAATGGTGCTCATCTACCAAACCACCAATATCCTCTAACAATGTAACTGAAGGATATATTTGACTCTCTACTGAGACAGATATAGTGGATCTCTGATTAGTCTCGTCAAGGAGCTCCTCTAATCTGGCCTCTGATTCTTGAAGGGTTGTCTGTGTGCCTTCCAAGAATCCTCGTGTGCTCACCAACTCATGAGTGAGTTGGTCCACTTCAACCCCTTGCTCCCTAAGTGCCCTGTGATACATCTCGCCAACCTCCAATGGGTAATCTCTATCCATCAATAACTGTTGGTAGTCGGCCCTCATCATAGTCACTCTTTCCATGAGTGTATGGAAGTCATCCATGGCTAGTCCCCTATTTGAACTATCATGTGCCATCGAGGCCCTCCAACAATAATCGACCACCAATGTGTGTGTATCATCAATGGATCTAGTGGCTGCCATGATCATGTCCTCATTGACTCTCAATTGTCCTGTCAAGTGTCGTGACTTCTGATCACAACCCTGTTGAGGTGCTACCTCATGCCTCTCACTGCTAGTGTCTATAATGGAATCCTCAACAACACACTCCTCAAAGGATAAGGTACTAAACTGCCCTCTGTCCCCTATGCTACTGAGTCCTCCTATATGCCACTGCACACCATCACCAACTGCGACCCCCATCCGAGTCGCATTGTATTCTGTATGGGCAGTTGTATCCTCCTGTGCACTCACCCTACTAATATGATCTGCGCCTGGATCCGATACAGGTGTCCAGACACGTGCTTTGGTCATCTCGTCCAATAAGGAGTGCATTCTCATCACTGTAGATCGGTCCTAGGAGTAAGTGTCCCAATAAGTTGTCGGTCTCCACAACCTGGTCCATCAATGGAATCTCTAAGAGTGGTGACTCACTCTCCCCATATTGGTAGGTATGTGTAAGGTCAACTATCTCCAAGCCATGCCTCTCCTCCTGGGTCTGCAGATCCATATGTCCCTTGTGTACAATCCCCACACAAGGCTCCTCT
>CBVK0100961238.1:0-25244 GCA_900067695.1 Picea abies | reverse complement strand
GAATGCCACTGATATCCTCACGTGTCGTGGCTAGCATAGGTGACTGAGAAGATGAAAAATGTGGCTCGCTCATCATCCTCCATACATGACTTCTTGGAAGCGATGTCTACACTCATAGGTAGGTCATCCAACCTCCTAATCTCATCATGTCCAAGTGCCAACACATATGAATCCTCACAAGTGTCACCACAATGCCGAAGTGTTGAATCCTCAACATTGCCTGATGGGGAAGATGAAGGACATGCGCTATCATCCTGTCCATCCAACTGTCCCTCAAATGCGCAAGAGTCACTAGCCTCCGTCTCGGTTATCTGGTTGAGCTTGTAGTACATGTCTAGCTTTTGTACCCAAGCTCTGGCAGTGCATTTGGACGATCCGTCAAAAGAAGGTATGGTGAGTTTACCAACTTTCCAGATGAAATCCATGTTATGCCCCTGTTGTTGCCGCTGTCCTCCTCTCTGAGGTTCTCTGGGATGGTTCCTGCCCCTAAGTCCACAGTAATCGACCAATGTCATGTCATGATGGAAGTCATGGCCCAATGCTGCATACTCCCTCCTGTACTTTGCACGATTGCAATTTTTCCCTAAATTATTAAGATTTCTTTGCAATTAGGGTCTGCGCATGCACGAATGAATCGGCAAAAAGCAGTTGGGAGCTCACGATAACTACTATAGAATCCGGAAAACTCGCCCTGATGGTGATACCCGTCGGAATGAGCTGGAAACTGTCTCAAAAGATGCGCCTTGGCCTCTAGACTAATCCTGATGACTGTCTGACTGAAGATCCGACCTATGAAGCTCCGAATTTCACCCCCTGGGGGTTTGCGCACCCCCTGGGTTCAATGAGTGCGCCCTAGTGATCCCACTAGTGGAATTTGACGATGTATAGCTCAAAACGATCGTCCTGGTCTCCTTTGTAATGGGTTGAAAGGGGTTCCTTAGATCTGTCCCAGAATGTCCCCTGGACCTCCAAACGTGCTTCCTTTGGAGTTGTGCCCTAAATGACCGTTTTCCGCTTTCCGAAAGATTCGACCGTCGGAAACTGACGATAGATGGCTCAATAGGTGTGCCTTGGCTAGCTCTCTAATCGGTCGGAAGGAATCGGCCAAATCTGAACTATCACAAGCGGCCGCACAAACCCTCTCTCAAACACTTGCGCCCTCATTGGCTGAGCTGTGCAATCACTAAACTGGACATTGTAATGCATGGTGAAATACCTGGATGGTATCTCCGATAGGCTAGGGTGTGTTTCTCAACATCGAAATCGATCAATGGTGGTGGTTTCCTCTCGAAATCCAGAAAACAATAAGGGGGTCGATTTCCTCCTCCTCTGCAAATATCTCAACATCAAATCATAACATAATAATGAATTAGGTTGCTTTACCCTTCCTTTATAGTATCCCGAAACCCTAACCCTAATTCGTTGTTGACCTTTTCCCTCCAAGTGACTTTTACTTTATTTTTTTATTCCTTGATTAAATCACTTAATTAATTAATTAATTAACCATTTTACCTCTAAAAAGTGATTTATCCATCCTGATGGCTTCTTTGGCCACTGAAAGTCACTTCTCATCATCTTATCCTGTAATGCTCTTCCTCCCGATTCCGATGAGCTATTACACTAAGAGGTTTCTCCAAGTAATATGCCCATTATGACCTTAGTGAATTTAATTAAGATATGACCCATAATAACTCAAAATTACGGAAATCATCGGAATGCAACGGAACGAAAGCCAAGTTTTGCGGAATGGATCCTAATGATGAATGATGCAAGTCGGGCCCAATAAAACCCCTCAATATCTCACGAACTCTCTGTCACCCCTATCTGGCTACTTCGGTAGGCATAACACTCTGTAATGTTATAATGTCTCAAAATGGGGACATTACAAATTTACAACTAGAACTTGAAATAAAACTTGAGAAATTACCTTTGGCTTGTGAATATTTATCAAGTATATGTTAAGATCTTCTATGAATGAAATAGCACAAGACTTGAGCTTATGTAAATCTGATTTGTGTGTCTTTTTATGATAATTTCCAGATGCATATAAATACTATAAATAGCCCAAATAATGTAGAATAAACATGAAATTGCTAGATTTAGGGAAAAATTGCAATTAGGTTTTCAAGATAAAAACTTTAAAATCAAGCCCTAATTGAAATAAGTCTAGGAAATGAATATGCTTTAAAATTAAACCACTAGACTTGGAAAGAAATCTAAACTAATGGCATTTCAATATTTTATTTTAGATTTCCAATAAACAAAAATGTAAAAGTTTTGGGTTTTTGTATATTTTGGTGGTTGATGGGAGATGACAAGTGCCTAATCCTAGGGCTTATGGGTTCAAGAAGAAAAACTTCTTCTAAATGTTCTATTTTCTAAATGGATTAAAGTAAAAAGACTAGGGCCAAAGACTCAATAGTCTCCTATGAAAGTATAAACCGAGACCCTACAAAGAAGGGGTCCTAGAAGGATCATCTTCAACTAAGAAAATCAACTATAACCTAGCAATTGAAATTAATTACCTTGCTAGGGTTCCTAAATGATAGACAAAGAACGTAATTGACAAACAATTACTAAATTAACGAAGGAAGACAGGGGAGGAGTTACCTTACATACAATATTTCTTCCAATTGGTAGAGTTTACCCTTCAAATGGATTGACTTGTTAGCTTGTGTAGGAGACTTGACATCCACATCCAATCTTGAAGAACAAAAATAAGAGCCAAGGGAGAAGAACTTGAACCAACACCAAATCGCCTCAAAAGGAAGATATTCAACAACTTGTATTCTCAAACGCCAATCAACAACAAAAAATGGTGTGAGGGGGAGCTTGTTATATAAAGAGAGGATGCTCAACAACTCTCTTATTACAATAGTAATTTTCTCCTTAGATCTATCCTAAGAGATCATAAAAAAGACTTATCCTCCAAATAGCTATGAGCACAAGGTAAAAAATACATGAACTATCCAAGTATTTGTGCCACATGCACAAGATTCTGCAAAGAGAGAGGATGTCCCACCCAAAAATAGGCAGAGGAAGTCAAATGGGGGCCAATGTTCCTCCTCAAGACAAGGTAACTACCTCAACCACCTCCTCAAAGCTAGATCGTTCTAAGAAATGAGCAAACTACTCGGAGAGAGAGAGAGAGAGAGAGAGAGAGAGAGAGAGAGAGACCACACGTGTGGTATGTGGAAGTTCCAAAAGGGGACAACTCATCCAAATATAGCTCCAACAGTCATATGTGAGTCCTGGAAAGTGCAACAAACTTCTAAATCCACGTGAACAACCTTCCTCAAGTCAAGGAAGGTCCAAAACCTCTTAGACGTGCCACAAAGATGCTCCAAAGGTCCAATAATGGGCTCTCTAAAGTGGATGTCTCCTTTAGAAGTGTGACATGTACCTCCAAATATGAAGATAAGGTGGAGTGCTCTATGAAAGATGTTGTTGCGTGATGTGACAAGCCCATGTGCATGAAGAATTGCCCAAGATGGCTCAATGTATTGGATAGAGAGGCCCTCTAAGCTCTTAATGCATAAAAATATGTAGACGCCCCTCATGAAGTGGTTTTACATGATCTCAAGTGCCAAATACATGTCACAAAACCCATAAGTGTTAGGTAGAAAGAGTCAAGTGCCTAATTGATAGTGGTGCCTCCAGGCACATGACCGGATATAGAGATCATCTAATAGACCTTGTTGAGAAAGAGTCCAGTCTACATGTTTTACTTGGAGACAATGCCAAATATAATGTGAAAGGAGTTGGAACTTCTACATTCCAACTAGATTCTGACACACCCCTTCAGTTGAGTAAGGTACTATATGTACCTGGGATGAAAAGGAACCTTGTCTTTATTTCCACCTTAGAGGATAAAGGCTACAAGGTTACCTTTTCTGAAGGAAAAGTTCTTGCATGGCATAAGAAATCACATATGGATTCTGCCCGAGTGATTGGTGTTCGAGAAAAAAGCTTATACAGGTTGACTGTTCGACCAATCCAGGCCCTATTACATGATACTATCAGCTTGAGCGAGCTATGGCATAGGAAATTTGCTCATATACATTATAGATCCCTTCCCGCTCTAGGGAAGATGGTAACATGCCTTCCAGAGATACAAGTTCAACATGATGGTGTTTGCAGAGGTTGTGCTCTTGGCAAGAATGTCAAGGGGTCCTTCTTGAGCAGTAACAACAGATCCAAGGGGATCTTGGACTTGATACATTCAGATGTGTGTGGACCCATGACCGTTGCTTCCTTGAGCGGATATTTGTACTATGTGCTCTTCATTGATGATCACTCTCGGAAGACGTGGATTTATTTCTTGAAGACCAAGGATGGAGTCCTTGTGAGATTTCAAGAATTTAAAGCTTAGGTTAAGAACCTGATGGGGAGGAGGATCAAGGTGCTGAGATCAGATAATGGAGGAGAGTACACCTCCAGAGATTTCAGTGATTTTTGTATTGAGGTAGGGATGAAGAGGGAGTACACCGTTCCTTATAACCCTCAACAGAATGGGGTTGCAGAGAGGAAGAACATAACCAATATTGAGGCAACCAAAGCGATGATACATGATCAAAATCTACCTATGATTCTGTGGTTAGAAGCATCCATGACAACAATGTATGTTCAAAACATGAGTCTTCATCATATTTTGAAGAACATGACTCCTGAAGAAGCCTTCACCAGAGTGAAGCTTGAGGTTGGACACTTCAGGATATTTGTGTGTCCAATATACTTTCATATACCTAAAGAGAAAAGGACCAAGCTAGACCCTTCAAGCAGAAAGGGTACAGTGGTGGGATACAATGAATCTTCGAAGGCATATCGGATCTACATCTCTGGTCAGAGACAGATTGAGGTGAGCAGAGATGTCATCTTTGAGGAGAGATAGCCTTTCGAAGATCCAGAGAATCTCAGATGGAGATTGACAGCGAGACAATACCTTCTCCTCCTTTAGCAGTTCACAGGGAGACTGTCATTGATCCAGTAGCTCCAGTTGATGTTCCCAAAGACATTGCAGTAGGCCATAAAAGGCCTGCCTGGGCTCGACAGACTCTACAGGAGGCAAAGGGACATGAAACTCCTCGAGGCACATTCCGAGAGAGCAAGAAACCACAAAGATTTTCGAGCTATATTTCAGCTATGAGCCACATCATTGATACTGAGCCTTCTTGTCACGGAGAAGCAGCAAGTCAGCGTGTTTGGCAAAATGCCATGAGAGAAGAGTATCAATCCATCATGAAGAATGATGTGTGGGATATTGTTCCGAGACTAGAAGGAAAGTCTGTAGTGACTTCCAAGTGAATCTACAAGATCAAGTGTGCAGCTGATGGAAGTGTTGAAAAGTACAAAGTGAGATTTGTGGCCATAGGATTCTCTCAGGTGGAAGGGAATTGATTATGAGGAGACATTTGCTCTTGTAGCCCGATACATTTCGATCTGTACGATCATTGCCCTAGCAACATCCATGGGTTGGAGACTACATCAGATGGATGTAAAGACAACCTTTCTCAATGGTGAGATTGAGGAAGAGTTTTACATCGAGCAACCAAAAGGATTCGTGACACATGAGCAGAAATCTCATGTGTGCAGGTTGAAAAAAGCCCTGTATGGACTAAACTAGGCACCTTGTGCTTGGTACGAGAAGATGGATGGATTCCTGATGAGTTTGGGCTTCAACAAGAGTGTTGCTGATCCAAACCTATATTATCATATTGTTGGAGACAAGTGCCTAATTTTGGTCATGTATGTTGATGATTTATTCCTCACCGGTTGAGAAAGTCTTATTGTTGAATGCAAGTGTGCATTGACTTCTGAATTTGAGATGAAGGATTTGCGTATGATGCACTACTTCTTGGGACTAGAAGTATGGCAGAGGATTGATGAGATTTTCCTGAGTCAAGGAAAATATACAGTGGAGATATTGAAGAAATTCGTTATGACAGACTGCAAATCCATGCCTACACCAATGGTGATGGATATGAAGAAAATGAACGACGCTTCTACTGATTCAGGCGAGATTGATCCACACCTTTATTGACAGTTGATTGGATCATTGATGTATCTGGTTAACACCAGACCTAATATATGCTATGTAGTGAATGTACTCAGCCAATTCATGAGTGAGACGAGACAGACTCACTGGATATTAGCGAAGCATGCATTGAGATATCTACGAGGCACAGTTGGATATGGCTTGAGATATGCTTCTGTTGTAGACATGAGATTGCAGGGATATGCCAATGCAGATTAGGCAGGGAGCACAGTGAACTGAAAGAACACATCTGGTTGTTGTTTTACCTTGGGGTCTGCGATGGTTCCCTGGTGCAATAGGAAACAAAGCTCTATGGCTTTGAGTACCGCAAAAGCAGAGTACTTAGCGTTATGTGTGGTAGTGCGCGAAGTAGTGTGGCTTCACAAGATCCTTGCAGATTTATTTGATCATGAGATGGATTCTACCATTATTCATTGTGATAACCAGAGCTGTGTGAAGCTCTCAGAGAATCTTGTGTTTCATGATAAATCGAAACACATTGAGATCAAATACCATTATATCAGAGATATGGTGCAGAGGAAAACAATACACGTGTAATACCTTTCTACACATGAGCAGATTGCAGATGTCTTCACCAAACTGCTTGCCAGGACGAAGTTTGAGTACTTCCGTGAGAGACTTGGCCTACTGAAGAATGCCTCCCTAGCTGAGAGGGAGTGTTGATGATTGCAGCGTCGTGTGACATTCTCCACGATACGTTCTCCTCTGGACTGAGTTGAGTCGACCTGTGAGAGAGCCCATGTGATGGGTGTATCTTTCTCCTCTGGATTGAGTTGAGTCGATGTGTGGTCTCTTGCCTTGTACACCTGTGGACTCAGTTGAGTCAAGCTTGAGATGGTACTCCAGATGATTCTCCTGTGGACTCAGTTGAGATAGAGATCTGTTGAGTATGACGTCCTTGTGGCTGAGCACATGTGGACGTGTACCTAGTGGCTGAGCACTAGTGGACGTGTGGATCCCTTGCTACATTGTCCGAGTGTAAGATTTACTTGTAACCCTAATTGTGATGTAAAGGGTATAAGTCGGCCCCACCATATGTGAAAGATAATTAATAATTGGTTAATGATTAATTATATTACTGAGTTATTGAGGTCGACCCTATTGTGCCAAGAGACACACCTATTGCTGTGTCTAGTCTTGTTTAAATAGTGGTGATTCCCCATCGAGGAAACACACACTCTCACTTGTCATTTTGGAAATTTCAGCAAGTGCATGTACGGCTGAAGTGTGCACTTCTCTTGGGCGTTATGTTCTAGATTATCGTAAGCACCCTCTTGTGTGTTAGGTTTATGGTTTGGGGGATCTTCTCTCGAGAATATAGCAAAGGATTGCTGTGCATTTCCCTTGTTTGTGAAGGGTTTTCCTAGGATACTTCTTGTGTTCTTGTGCATGGTTATTCTTCTTGTGATCTGGGTTATTGCAGCACTTGTGTATGGTGTTGCTGCATTTGTTTATGGTTCAAGTACATGATAAATAAAATAAACCTCATGCTTGAGCCTAGCAATTAGAGAAAATTCAACACATGGTTGAGAAATTTCTGATGTTATTTGGCTGTGAAAACCCCCTTTGTGAACTTCCAGATCTGCCTTATTAGCGAAATAACATGGCTGTTCATTCATCATGAAATGAGTTTCATACTTTTTTATTATGTTAGTCTGTCCATAAGGCCAAAAATATGCAATTTTAACTTTTCTAATCATCATCATTTGTGTCATAAATGAGATCCCTATCAAAATAAAACCAATGCTTTTGAAACTCTTTCATCAAACGTGGAAATAATCTTATCTCCTAATGTTTGAAATTATAATACTAATCCCGTGCATTTTTTTCTTGCATTGAATATGCAAATGTTTTCATCAAGATGTCTTCATAGACAATGTTATTTTTTACCACATAATTCATCGAAGACTCTAGGTGCCTTGGAGCCAACCAAGGAGTTTTGTCAAACTTTGGGACATGTTTTATTACATCCACATGGAGCAAACATAGATATCTCGGAATGTATGATATATCCAAAGGAGTAAAACACATTCTTCGTAAAATTTTCTTTTGGTAGAAGCCATACTTGAAACATACAAGGTGATGATTTTTGAAATTTAAGAATTGCATCCCAATCATACCAATACCAAAGATTTGGAGTCACCAATATATTTTGAGAATTAAAATATTTTGAGTCACAAATAAATTCCTTCTATCTTGAATCAACTCAAATCCGAAGTTGTTATTATCTTTGTTAGCATTGAGTTTGTTTATGAGATTTACTTCTTGTAGTGTATTTCTTAGTTAGATTTTCTTGAGGTAGAGTCACTTGATGAGCTATATAAATTAGAATTTAAAACATACTCATAAAAAATAAACATACAAGAAGCTATTCTACAAAATCCAGGTGATGGACTTTATCGCCGGCAATGGTTCCAAAATGTTACCGCCTATTGCCGCCTTTATACACACCTGGGAGACGTGGAAGAAATATTCAATCCACTCGGTGTGTCCTTTTGGGCAAGTGAGAGTTAAGGTGCTGTCACCTAATCCTCTACTCCTCCGTCTAGGCCAAGTCCTAGCGAAGCCAAGGGGGGTAGTCCCTAATAAAATAATCTAAGGCTTAAACTGAAATCTAAGCAACTAGTATTCTAGGAGTTTATTGCATTAACCAATATATGTAAAGCAAGTCTATTCTAAAGCATACATAGATCAATTAATCACCACAAGATACATAAAGATACTTGCAAAAAAAGATACTTGAGATAATAATAAACGCAAGAAAATTAAATATTGCTTCAAAGTAAATGACTGAAAGTGAAATGCTTGAAGCAAATGGCTTTGTAAATGTAGAATTGAGATCAGTGCCTTAAAAGTATTGTGGGCAATGTAGATCACGTATTTTATTAGATTTATTGACGGTAGGTTAATGAGATAAATTTTATTGCAAGAAAAGTAAAGTGTTTGACCTAAACTAGATTGGGCTTCTCGAGAGGTTATCCCTTTAGTTCAAAGATTCGCTGAGAACTTGCCGAAACCCAATTGTTCCACCAACAAGCCCATTAGAGGTGCTGGATGTCCAACATTGAGGGGAACAAGCCCAAGGTATTCAGTGAAACTCCGCACACTCCCCCTAGGCGGTTCTTAAAGCCAAACAATAAGTTTCTTTTGAGATTTCCCTATTAATTTATCAACACTGCTAACCCAACGTGTATGAAACTTACTCCCAGAAGATCAGGATAAACTTGCAACTGGAAGGGTCAGGAACCGCACTGGGAGCTGAGGGGAAATGTTTATTTTAAACAAGAAATAAAATTGCTGAAAGTAAATGTTTTCTAATTACTAGTCTTCACTGACCAACCTCTTTCGAGGAGTTGAGGAGATAGTTTATTGCCAACTTTGAAATTGCATAAAGTAAATCTAATCTAGCAATTATAATATTACTTTCCAAAATGAAATCTAATCTATGTGAAGATTTATTTTAACCTTATGATTGATGTGAGTTTGTTTGAGAACTTATATCAAAAAAAGAACAACTAAAGCGAACTAAAGACACAAAGTCCCAAAAAACACAACACCATCCCCCTTGGGGGAAACGAAAAGCGAGGCCTCCTTTGGCTCACTGATTTTATTATATCGGTTACAATGGTCTCTTTTAGAGACTTGGGATCCTTATGAATGGATAAGAAATGATTGACAATCTTTTTCCAAAAATTTATACAAGTGTAGGGTGCTTCAAGGGGTTCTTGAGGCTTCAAAACTTCCAAAATGGGGCAGCAATTCCCTTTGTCCTTTCGTTAAACCTGCAAAAAAAGCAAGTTAATTTGGGAAAAGATGCCCAAAATGTGATTGGAAGACCTTGCAAAAAAGTGTTAGTACATGTGCATAAAATTATAAAAAATTAGCCAAGTAAAATACACTAAAAATGAGTCAAATAGCCAAGTAAAACAAGGAAGAAGAGGCCTTTTCTTTCTGATATTACTTGCTGTTCCAAAACAGAGAGTAAGATCACAAAGATGCCAAGATACTACTTTAAAACTCTTTTCAAATTAAAACTACCTTTAGCCTTTAAAATTTTCAAAGAAATTTGAAACTAAAAGTAGATTTGCAAGCTAGATAGAGAGATCTAATCTACTTGCCTTTACTATGCAAAGGAAAAGATAACTTGTGATATTTCTTTAAATTGAAACTTTACTTTGCAAGTATTTAAAAGAACTCAAAAGAAAAATTTAGATTTTGTTTGAGAAACAGATGAGAAGAAATGACCTTTAAACCCTTGGAATGCTTGGGCAAAATGGAGTCTTCTTGATATGGAAAGAGGGGCTATTGTTCTTCAAGATTTTGGAGAGAGAGTAGAAGCAAGCAAGCTCATCCAATCCTCCAAAATGAGAGTCCTAAGCTTCACAATACTTGCAAGAAACTTGTTAAATCTTGGTGTTACCTATAAAAGAAACTCAATGGCACATTTCTTATTCCTATTGATTATCTCTAAAATAGATAATCAATAGGAATAAGAAATCAAACAAGATTAATAATCCAATCCTTCATGAGTAATAGTACTCCTACAAAGGCCAACTTCAACAAATTTGCATAAGCAAATGAAATAAAACAGTGTCACCTCATAAATTTGCACATGACAATGAGTAACGACACATGGATCCACACCAAATTTGCCTCCAAAGCCTTCTTTTTTCCAATTCAAAATGATACAATGATACAACAATCTTTCACAAAACTCTAACTAGATTGCAATGAGGAGAGCTCCGATATATAGCAAAGGGTGAAGAGATCAAGAGGAGGAGGGCGCACCACGACACATTTCTTATTCCTATTGATTATCTCTAAAATAGATAATCAATAGGAATAAGAAATCAGACAAGATTAATAATCCTATCCTTCATGAGTAATAGTACTCCTACAAAGGCCAACTTCAACAAATTTGCATAAGAAAATGAAATAAAACAATGTCACCTCATAAATTTGCACATGACAATGAGTAACGACACATGCATCCACACCAAATTTGCCTCCAAAGCCTTCTTTTTTCCAATTCAAAATGATACAATGATACAACAATCTTTCACAAAACTCTAACTAGATTGCTATGAGGAGAGCTCCAATATATAGCAAAGGGTGAAGAGATCAAGAGGAGGAGGGCGCACCACTTGGAGAAGAGGGGCACACCACTTGGTGGTTTGAAATGTGACAAGTGTGGAGAGTGGGCTGCCACCTCTCACACCACCCAATGTAATGCCAAGTGTAATCCAAAGGGGAGAAGGGAAGGCGCCACCTCTCAAGAGGTAGGCGCACTTCCTCATGGGGGTGCCACCTACCCAAGAGAGGGGCGCACCTCTTCTTTAGTTTATGCTCACATCTCGTTGACAACTCACCCAATCACACCTAACAACATTCACCATGTCTCTTATTGCTTCCACATAGCCTTTTGGGCTTTATTTCACTCGAAACATGTTTCCGACATGTTTCCTAGGAAATAGCACTTGCTGATTTTTCCTGATTTTTTATGTGTTTTTTTGGTTTTGTGAGGAAATTTATTTTTTTAGTGATTAAAATCACTAATTTCACTCACCAAAGTGGGTACTTAGGTAATGTGGGTGCTATAGGTCCAAAAATGAGCGCACCCCCAAGGCATAAGAAAACTCATAGTACCACTTTTTTAATATGAATTTATTTTTTAATTAAAAATTCCCGTTTTACGGAAACTTTTTAATTAACTGAAAAAATTAAAAAATCCTAAAGGGGGACTTAGCACATTTCCATAAAACTTTAGGAGGATGTTTAGCATGGTAATATACATTAGACACTAGGCTTAGATCCATGCTAAGGCCTAACTATGAGTATATACTCCAACTTTGGAGAAATTGAGTGAAAAAACTAGGAAATTATAAATTGCTTTTAAACAACAAAATATAATTAACAAGTAAAAAAAAACACTCCAGTGTAACAACTCATGCCTAAGTCTAAGGTGGCTAAGACCTTTTACAAAGGTAATCATGCAACATCTCTTATGACAATTCCTCGAAGGGTATGGAAAATGTGAAAAATGTTGGTCTTATTGACCCACTGAACTTCTGAACTCTGAATTTTGAACAAGGAATCGTTCAATCTTTGGTGGCTCGCTGGAAGTCCATCTTAGTGCAACTTGGTGGATAACACCCCCTAATCTAGCAAATACAAGGTTGCTTTGATGCATATGTGTTTATGGACCATCACCTTTTGGGATCTTTGGAGCAATGTTGCCAGAGCGCGGAGCGAAGCGGAAGCGTTTTTAGGAAGTAGAGCATCGGGAGCGTCATTTTCAAAAAATCCTCAGGAGCGAAGCGTCCCAAAAGCGTCTATATATATATATATTGCATTTATATTAAAAAACATTTAAAAAGACAAATTAGCTGCAGAATGTATGAAAACATGCATATTTGTACATTGTAACATTAAAATGGCATCCATAGTAGTAAGTAGTAGTAGATCAATGATTAATCATTCGAGCATCAACCATCTAGAATCTAGCAATTAAAAATTTACAAACCAACATACAAATTTTTAAGCCATATAATAGAAAGTAGACCATTAAGTTATGGAATGAAATCAGTCATCTGGCAACTGTCAACAATAACATGAGTCATGACCAAATAGTTATGATTACAAAATAGGCCATCTGCACTAAATTATGAAGATCGAAAGGTCTAAAACAATAAAGTTTAAACTGTGATAGACTCTAGAGTCTAGTTGCTAAATGCTATGATTCTATCATCTATAGACTAACATGTATAGTAATGAAGCGCCCCATGGAGCTTCCTGTCACTAAACCATTTTGTAACTTTCCAAGTCACATTTGTTTGCAACATCTTTGAAGTACAGGATTGGTTTCTTGGGTGAATTGTGCTAATCAATTTAAGGTAATTCGCACTTCCACTCTAATCTATAATGACTTAGCTTAATTGACTTTAGGGTTTCCCCCACACTGCTTTGGAGGATTGCTAGGATGCTTACTTTGGGACATCATAGTGTATATAGTGCGTTTGGAGGCTTCACTACATAGATCCATGTTTTTTCACATATTTGGAGGCATGCCAGATCATCTAGCACATGTGAATTGGGAGGAGTCCCATGTTTGATGTGTTTTTTTAGCTTGATAAGTGCCTTGCATGTTGTTGGAGTGTGTGCCATAGCGCACACCTTTGGAGAGAGGATTGACATCTTAGGGCACATATATATAGGGTGCTGATCTTGGGATTGATTGATGACTATTATGACAATTGGTCACATTCATACTTGGCCTAACACACATTTGGAGAGAACAACCTCTTGCCGAAATATTGTAACTTCAATGAATATTCTACCTAATAAGGAATGTTGAATAATATTATTATATTGTGTTTATTAATTAGGCCCTATTGTGCCTTTGTAAAAGTTGGCCGTTTTGTGCCTTGACAGTTAAAATGTAAATTAAGAGGTAATGTGACAGGTCGGCCCAAAACTAATTATAGGCTGGCCAGACCACTATTTATAAGAGAGGCTAGCGTCTCATTTGTACATACAAAACATCCAGCTCTGCAATGCGCAAGTCTTGGAGGAGAAATTGTTGCAACTGGGGGTGACGTCAATAAGGGTTTTGGTCTATCTCTTAGTATTTCTTGGTTAAGTGGTGCGCTACTCTTGCTAGTGAAGGAGTAGAGGAGGATGTTCTGTTCGGTCTTTGGTCTATCTATATTTTGCTGGGTTTTCTCCCCCATGAGGGTTTCCTAGGATAAAATCTGTGTCTCTATTGTTTCTATGATTGTCTCTCTTTCAGTGATCTTATTTATGTATCTATTGTGCTAAATGATTATAATAATAAAGAAGAACTGTAACTGCTAGCTGTATAAGTAAAAACTTCAACATGGTATCAAAGCAGGCCTGGAAGAAACCAACTCATAGTTTATAAGAAGTGACTAGCCTCAACACACCCTCTCCATGATTCCATTTTCAATGTTGCAGCTGTTGCAAAATTAGGGTTTTTGCATAAACCCTAAGTGTGACATTTTCCTTGTTTGAGGAGGATGTTGGAGAAAGTAACCACACCTAGGAACTCGCCCTAGGAGGGTGCATCTAGTCCCTGGATTAGGATTCCGAAATTTGAAGTTTGAGAAATTAGGGTTTCTTCATAAAACCTTAAGTTGTAGTTGCAGTCTCAGTTGCAGTTGAAGTATCGGTTGTAGTTGCAGTGCCAGTTCCTTCATGCCAGTACTAGTTGCAGTGCCAACACCAATTGCAGTACCAGTTGCAGTGAAAGTTTTTGTGAAGTGTTGGGATTGATTTTTATTGTCCTAGTGCGCCTTAACCTAGCAAATATCCAACTAACTTTAAGTTACAAGTTGAAGCACCCTTGAAGTTTTAAAGGTTTGTTATTGCTTGCCGCTGTTGCCGGATGGTGCCACTACCTAACAGTACTGTCAGAGATCTGTACTTACATATGTTCAAACTGTATCATTATTCTAAAGGGTATTTGCAGGAGAAAAGATCTTTTGTCTAAACAACAATTGTAGATCCAGAGGGATCTTACATTCAACACATTCAGAGGAACAATGCACCTCAACTTTGATCAATTTAATATGCCTCTATTTGTTATGATCTTATGAACATCTAGGTTGTATTTTGATCTGTTGAAGTTATGACTATCATACTAACCATTGGTCAAAATTAAAGTCAAAAGTATTAGATTGATTAAAGTTGAGACTATAGAGATTTTTCTCTAACCCAATTTTCTATTAAGAAAGCATATTATCTTAGTACAGAGGACAGGTTGAAGAAAATACTTGTCATCTTGAGTGAAGGAGACTCGGAAGAAAAACAACACACTCATTCTTGAGGACAAGAGTCTAGGTTCAAGGTTTGATTGATTAAATTGATAAGATTCAAATTTACACATATCAAGATGGATAACTGCTAAACACTATAGTTGTGATAGCAATCTTTGAAAAGTTTTATTATTGAATACTTGGTAGCATGTGAGTTCTATTGAATCCTCTAGGATAAACTTCTTGTTTTGTTTCCAGGTTACCATGGAGGAATGATTGATCACAACACTAGAAGAGTGTTTCTCTCATTCCTTATTATTGTATTTCTTACTTTTTACCCTTGTTTCAGGCAGGTCACAAGTGATAGCTCTAAAGGAGCTACTGTTTAGAGACACACATCTACTGTTCAAAGACACAACTACTGTTCAGAGACACACAGTCTCCGCCAGTGGTACACAACCATTGTAGTAGAAAAAGGTCTGTCACACATGGTACTCCCATGTGGACTTCTAGAGGCTACTCCCTCCAGAAACACTAGGGTCAACTCCCCATAGTGTGTGACGTCAAGGTCAACTCCCTTGACATGTCCTCATGTGCTCTCCACAAGGGACGTTGGGCTATCCCTTCTCGGATAAGTGTCCTCACAAATCAACACACTTATCCCTTCTCAGATAAGTCCAAAGTTCAAACCCACTTATCCCTTCTCGGATAAGTGTCCTCACAGATCAACTCAACTCAGTCACATAGGAGTACGATCTGGAGAATGTCTCAGAAAGCTGCAAACATCAACAGTCCCTCTTAGCGAGGGAGGCATTCTTTCCCACGCTAAATTTGTCACAGAAGTACTCGAACTTCGTCCTGGTTTGGTAAGAACATCAACAACCTGCTCATCTGTAGGAAGGTACTGCACCAATACTTCCTTCCTCTGCACCATGTCTCAGAATAACAATGGAATCCAGCACATGTCCAAGTAAATCTGCAAGGAGCTTGCGAAGCCACTTCGCAGACTACCACACTCATTGAAATGTACTTTGCTTCTACGGTGCTCAAGGCCACATAACTCTGTTTCCTTCTACACCAGGAAACCATGGCAGATCCCAAAGTGAAGCAACACCCAAAGGTGCTCTTCCTGTGCATTGCACTCCCTGCCCAATCAAATTCAGTATATACCTACAATCTCATGTCAATACTGGAAGTATATCTCAGACCGTGTCCAACTGTGCCTCGCAGGTATCTCAACACGTGCTTTGCAACAATCCAGTGTGTATGTGTCCGCTGACTCATAAACTGGCTAAGTGTACTCACTGCATAACAAATATCTTGTTTCTTGTTAACCAGATACATCAATGATCCAATCAACTGTCTGTACAAAGTTGGATCAATTTCTTCAGAATCGGAAGAAGACACACTTAGTTTCTTCAGATTCGTCACCATTGGTGTAGCCACGGGCTTCCAGTTTAACATCCCAAACTTCTTCAATATCTCCACTGTGTACTTCCCCTGACTTAGGAAGATCTCATCAATTCTCTGCCACACCTCTAGTCCCAAGAAGTAGTGCATCATACCAAGGTCCTTCATCTCAAACTCAGAGGCCAATGCATACTTGCATTTAGCAATAAGGCTCTTTGTACCAGTGAGGAATAAATCATCAACGTAGAGGACCAAAATCAGGGACTCACCATTAATAGTCTTGTAGTACAGGCTGGGATCGACAACACTTTTGCTGAAGCCCAAACTCATCAAGTGTCCATCAATCCTCGCATACCAAGCTTGAGGTGCCTTCTTGAGTCCATACAGGGCCTTCTTCAACCCACACACATGAGACTCCTTCTTATGTATCACAGAACCATCTAGCTACTTGTTGTATACTTCTTCCTCAATCTCTCCATTGAGAAAGGCTGTCTTCACATCCATTTCATGTACTCTCCAACCCATGGATGTTGCAGGGGCAATAATCATCCGGATAGAAGTGTATCGAGCAACATGAGAAAATGTCTCCTCATAATCTATTCCCTCCACCTGAGAGAATCCTCTAGCAACAAATCTCATTTTTGTGCCTCTCGATGCTCCCATCAACTGTGTGTTTGATCTTATAGATCCATTTGGAAGTCACTACAGACATCCCCTCAGGTCTCAGAACAATATCCCACACATCATTCTTCATGATGGACTGATACTCCTCCATCATGGCATCTATCCATACTGGATGACTAGTTACCTCCTCATAATAGGAATGCTCAAAATGAATGATGTGGCTCATAGCTGCTGCATAGCACAGATATCTACGAGGTCTCCTACTCAATCAGAGGGTACCACAAGGAGATGCATGTTCTTCTGCCTCTTGCAGAGTCTGATGAGCCCATGCAGGTCTCTTTCGACCTATTGCAATATCTCTGGGAACATTCACTGGAGCTACAGGATCAACGGGACCAATTTGATCAATAGGCTGAACTGTCTCCCTCTGAAAGGTAATGTCACCTTGGACCATATTTGACGTATAGAGGTTTCCTCATGAAACCAATGTCTAAGACATATTGAGGTTCCCTCATGGAACCAATGTCTCACAAGACATATCAAGGTTTCCTTGTGAAACCAATGTCTTGGTTCCTTCATCTCACCATTCGAGGCATGTCAGGATGAAGTCTACATTCTCGCCTACTAGTCCACAAAAGACCCTTCGGAGAGAATGTCTCGTGATGTTTCCTCAAACATCAACAGTCCCTCTAGATTTGGAGGTGACTCCTTTGTCTCTTCTCCCTTTGACATCGAAGGTAACTCTTCCTCATTCTCTGGCGGTAACTCAATCTCTGCTCCCTTCGGATGTAGTACATCCTACTCTACTTGGATCTATCACCATAGTTGTGCTACAATCAGTCTTGAATGGTTGTATCCATGATCACTAGAGCTGTCTCTGCTATTTGGCATGGTCTCGTCCTGGGAGGTACAATGCTCCTAGAGACTTCCTATCTTTGAGCATCTGTCTGGCAATGTCTCTCCTTGATATCATGTTGGAAGGTCTTGCCCTCCATGTCTGCCTCCTGCGACTGTCGTTATGGCTCCTTCTTAGAGCTATTACTTGTGACTTGCCTGGAACAAGAAACAAGAACAACAAAAAGCATCTCCTAGAGGAGATCAATTTATCTTATGCACTACTATATACAATGACTCCAAATGATACGTCTTCTATTATGACCAACACACATCCATCATATACTCGATGTCATACGGCTACCAACACACATCCATCATATACTCAATGTCATACGGCTAACCATGTTGATTTTCTAGTGTTAAATTAGACAAACGCAATTTTCGGCAAGTGGTAATAACTTCCAATGATATACGATATTACTTTAGTAAATTCTAGAACATCACTAAATAACTCGGAAAATTTCAACTTCTTAGAAACTTTGGTCTCTTCCTTAGATCACTTCCCACGTGTGAGAGAAAAAATATGTGTGTCTATTGTTGTGTCTTTCATGTGTCTTTTTATAGTAGTATTAGATTGATCCAAAAAGACACGTCTCTTTGAAAATTAAATTAAATTTTCTTTCTTAGAAATAGTTGGAGAATACCTCCTGTAACTACCCAAAGATTAAATTTGGTTATAAATTATTCCTCCATAATTCATGCGATTCTTTGCATAAATATATGTAGAAGTAAATATGCAGTGCATGTGAGATCGGAAGAGCGTCGTGTAGGGAAAGGAGTCAAGCCCAGTCCTGCTCTGATACCATGTTGTTTTTCTTCATATGAGATATGATCGATATATTATTACAATGATGATTGTTCCATATATAGAAAACATATGGTGACCATCCATGAAAGGATGCGTCCCTTGGATAATCAATAATTATTTATTATTATCATTTACTTATTATATATAGTATTTAATAATCAATAATTATATTATTAATTATTAATCTAAGAGAATGTCTTCCCGATGTTGTCCAAACATCAACAAGATGTACAATGATGAATGTGCCAAATATATAGAGAACCTAAAGGCAAATATGGTGACCATCCATGAAAGTATGCATCCCTTAGACAATTAATAACTATGTATTATTCTTATTTATGATTTATTGTTACTTAATATTATATATATTTGTATGCTACATGAGCGTTTAGGGAGCGCCCTTGGGAGCGTGCTCCCTAAACGCTCCCTATGGGAGCGCGCTTCAGGAGCGGGGGCGAGGGGGGGTTCTCCCCCGCAACATAGCTTTGGGGAGTTCGATTGGCATGTTGGAGATAATGCCCGAGCTAATCTTTGTTATTTTGGGCATGTTTTGAGGGTTTTGAGGAGTTATAGTGGCTTTGCACATGGACCCATGCTCTTGGCACACTTGTTGAGGAGTTTGATTTGGTCATAATGTATAGTTTGAGGTTTCATGCACATTCTTCGAGGGCATCCTTATTTTAAGGGGTTGTTATAACAATCGTTGCCCACTTTACAATTATATTTACGTAGATCCACTATTTGTGGGATTGGTTAGCATGATTTGAGGAGTGTCCCACACATGTTGAGGTCGCCCTATGTTTGAGGAATTGTTATAACAACTAATGGACCATTGTTTTCTCTATTATAAATGAGATCTACTTTTGGAGGAGTTTGATAGCATTATTGGAGGGGCGTTCTAGCTCATGAGTAGATATCTTTTGACAGAGTGCCCAGATTGTTGCTAGATCAGTGCCATTAGATGCATAATTTCTGTAGGATTTCATAATTGTGGTTATAATAGAAATTCTGACAAACATTGAGGGAGTTATGGTGGTTGCAAATTTGCTGCCTTAAAATCCTCGCCGCATTTTGACCAACTTTTTGAGGAACACCCCACCTTTGTTGCTCTAGCGTTTTTGTTATTTGGGAAGAGTAAATCTTAATAAATGCACGTGGTGGCGTTCTCTTTGCACATAGGGTTAAGATTTGCGTGTTTTGAGGCTATCTTTGAAGGGTGTTCCAAAGGAGGAGACATGTGGCATCTCGTTCATTTGTCTTCAGTATTTTATTGTTGATGTGGGCATTTTGCCTTGAGAACCCCATGATGTATTATTCTAGTATTTTTCTTGGAGAAAAGCATGGATCTAAGAGTTGCCAATACTTTATTATTATTACTTGGAGAGAAGTGTGGATCTGGATCCCACTTAATATTATTTATAATTTTATTGTAAGGAGATTGAGCTATACCTCTCTATAAAGGGAAGCTCTCTCCATTATCTTTCATGGTTGGATTTGTGGGAGATCCCCTCTTTGGAGCTTAGTTGAATATCTTTTGAAGGTGAATGTGATCTTAAGGGTTTCTACTCAAGTGTGGTGTCCCATTTTTTTCCATATTGCTGATTTATCATTGATGGAAATTACTTCTAATTCTGCTGCAGTAAGGGCTCCATTTTAGAGCAGCTAGTCATTGGAGAAGGACGTTAGATGAGGTGAATTCTATCTAGTGTTCTTGCTATTTTTACTATTGAGTTGAATGGTTATTGGATGTTGTTTTATTGAAAGATAATTCAGTAATTTTCAGCAAGAAGTAAGATCACCCTTCGTTTGAAGGTGAATGTGATCTTAAGGGTTTCTACTCAAGTGTGGCGTCCCATTTTCTTCCATATTGCTGATTTATCATTGATGGAAATTACTTCTAGTTTGGCTGCAGTAAGGGCTCCATTTTAGGGCAGCTAGTCATTGGAGATGGACGTTGGATGAGGTGAATTCTATCTAGTGTTCTTGCTATTTTTACTATCGAGTTGAATGGTTATTGGATGTTGTTTTATTGAAAGATAATTCAGTAATTTTCAGAAAGAAGTAAGATCACCCTTTGTTGTTTTTGCATGTTCCTACATAAGGTGCCTTTGTTAAGGGCCTTTAGTCTACTCTTTTTCAGCAATATAATGGTTAATTCATAGGTGAGATTTTGCATGTCAAAACAACACTTCTCACTGTCCGCCATTCATTTATTTTTGGATTCCTTTATTGACTCCATTTTTCCAAGTTGGATAGGCACTAGTCTCGATCCTCCATCCATTTTGTTTGTAAAATGTATACTACAATTGCAGTTATGCCGAAGCTAACTCTTCATATCACCTTGAGCCTCCATTGCATAGCTTTAGTGATCCTATTCTAAGGATAGCTCCTTTGTGACAATGGTCAACCCGTCTTAGTTCCCTCAAGGTTGCACTTGTGCATTGGGGCTTTATCACTTGAGTGCAGGTTTGGGAGGTAACACCACCCTTTGATACATCACAAATAGCATAACACTAACACTATCACTTCAATGCCTAATACAAGCCCCAAGGACCAAACTACATTATTAGTGGACAGTACAAATCTGGTGTACTTTATAGATTCAGGTCATGACAATTAGTATGAGCTTAAAACCTAATGATAGTTGGAACTTGGAACCCTAACTATTGTTAGATTTCGAAGTGCACCAGACTCGTTGCACACACACCTCAGGTCAGGTCTATGTTCTCAACATAATACACAAACTTACACAATTTGAACTGTAAAAATAAATACACTGAGATGCCTAACTACTTAGCACAGTGGAAATAAGCCAGCATTTGAATCATACACAAGTACACAGGAATTTTAATGCCCAAAATGACTAGTTCTGTATCCAATACAAACTCAGAACAAATGGGTTCCCGTACCAGGGAAAATGGCCCCTTTCTTATACAAAAGAAAATGCCAAAACACTTACAAAACCTTCCTCAATTTCCATGCCCAAACCTGGTCAACTTAGCTGACTGTAACGGCCCTTTCTCCTGTGACTAGGCTGGCTGGAACAGTCTTGTTCCAGCCCTCCTTTGCTGTCCCAAAAACTGCCCCAATGGCAGACCTTTCTGCTGTCTGTTTAGGCTGTCATATTAACCCTAAACCTGTCCTCAAGACTGTCATAAAGCTGTCCATAACCATGCTGCCGTTCCAGTGCTGTCCAGCCCTAAAGCTGCCCTCAAATTGCTGTCCAAAAGCCACTCCAGAATATTGCTGTCACACACCTGTAACGGGCTTCTTTCTCTGCTATTCCAGGCCTCTACAACTGCTGTTACACACCTGTAACGGCCTTCTTTCTTTTCTATTNNNNCTGCTGTTACACACCTGTAACAGCTCCTTATCTGCCCAGAAATCAGTGGTTGCCTCAGAAATGCAGGCCGAGTTACCTAGACCCCTGCTGGTGTCCTCTTCTTGCTGGGCCGAGCCTTCTTTCTGCCTGTGGCTAGGCTTCTCCTAGCTGGCCAAGCCTTTCCTAGGCTGCGGCCAGCTCTCCTATGCTAGGGAGAGCCTCCTGGATGCCTCTCCTAGGATTGCGGCAGCCCTATCTCAGCTAGCTGAACCTTCCTCTAGCCCTCAACAAGCCTGCGGCTGGCCTCTCCCTTGCTGTTGCCTTTCTCGGCCCTCTTCACAAAGAAAACCTGCCCAAGCCATACACAAAAACATCAGACTAACCCAGCACTGCCCTAGACACAAAACCAAACATATTAACAGCAGAAATGAGGCCTTTCAGCCTCCTCCATTTGGCTGAACTGAGGTTACCAAGTGGCTGGACTGAGGTCACCACACTTCTCCACAAGAATGATAATGTCACCATCACATTATGTCCTTTTATACAACTCAAAGGGGTGAGTAAAAGCCCCTAACTTAATTCAACATTAAATTAGAATATCTATGTGGGTGTGAAGCCCTTACACAAGCCCACAAATCCCATCATCAAGCCCATGAAGCCCCAAGCTGCAATACAAGGGGGTTTTCACCAAACCAAAAGTGCAATCGGGAGTCAATGAAGATTCTCACATGCCTGACACCAAGACCATGTGAGAATACTTGCCCAAAGCTACAAAACATCAACAACTATATCTAGCTTGTAGACTAGAACATCAGATGGGTCCTGGGGTGCTGATGAAAAAACCCAAGTTTCTGTAAATTCTAATATCCCGTTACCTGTGGATTGCATAAAGTTAAAAAATATATATTAAAAACGGAACAAAAGCCTTCAAACGAAATTTAAGTTGTCTGTTAAGTCTGTAAACCCACATTTCTTTTACAGGACCTCTGTTATATTTGATTTCATGCTTTTACGTAGAAGTGGCTTTTAAAAGTCAAATTCATATCCTTTGCTCTAAAATGATTATATGATCTATGAAGCATTAGTTACAAGGTATTGAAACTTGAAACATGGAATGAAAGTAGCCTTGCCTTGAAGGTTTTGTGGTGTTTCTGTAACTTTTTATATTGAGTTCTAAGCACCAAATAGCTAGGTTCTATGGAGTACACTTCAGAAGCATGTAGCCTGTAGCCTGTAGCCTCTATTGCCCTTTTGCCATAGCGATATACTTTAGTCTGCTTTTATCTTTTTCATATGCATGGTGGTTACATACTAGCTACATTGTTCTTGGGCAATGCTTCAGCCACTCTCTTGATGGTTGTACCCTACATGCCAATTCTTCTCTCAGCCCCTTTTACTATTTTCAGCAATCTGAGGCATCAATATAATTCCGATTTCAATTGCCCATGTGTATCTAATATTTTTTATACCTACAGTTATTTGCAGTTTTACATCAAATTTATACATAAAATAAAAATATAACTCTGTGCCCTGCAACACAGTGAAAATTTTCAATTTATTTTGCTGTTTGCCGCAGCACCAAAGGAGAGCTCAGAACAGAAAATAAGGGCATCGCCTCCTGAGATCATGCTTAAGCCTCCTCCTTCAGAGCGCCACAAGATTAATGGTGACAGGGGGCTTGAGAGAAAGTCTACCAGTAAGAGGGCTAAAAGCCCAATTACTGCAATAACATATTCTATAGCAGATTTGCAGATGGCAACAAACAGCTTCAGTCAAGAAAATCTTATTGGTGAGGGTGCTCTTGGACGAGTTTACAAAGCTGAGTTACCTCATGGAAAGGTACAATTCACTACTTTAGTGCTCGGTATTGCATGACTATATTAGCTTTCTCTATGCCTTGGAATTCTCAGATTTGTTTTATACTTTTTACTATTCTGAACATCGTGCTGAGGAAATGTGTTAAGATGGAAACCTCAGGGAAGTTTGAGGTTATGCAGTTTGCACTTGTTGTTGATTATATTAGAAATAGTCATATAACATATTTATGCTATGGAAGAAATATTGAGCCCGAGTACTAGTTTTCTCACATAGCTGTGCCACAGCTTTTCATCCCATCACAGACTTCAGCTAATATGCGTTACTTTTTGTAGGTTGATAATTTTAGAGTTAGGGTGAAAACATAATGACAAGAATAAACCCAATACACAAGAACGTAAGCTATGTGCGGAATCTGGATACCTAGTACCCAAATATATGCAATAGATTGAAATGTATATTGTACAGTTGCTTCATACAACTTAATACTCTGTGATCACAAATGCGGTTGTGGCACCTCATAAATGTAGGTGTTAGGGTAGATTGTACATAGCCCCTAACACTAGATGCGGGAGCACTAGGACCACCCACTAATAACCCATGCAACTATAGGTTGATCGCTAAGGGTTTACAAGCATAACTCAACAGGGCCACAAGGCACCCCTTAATGGATCACAAGTCATCCCTTAAGAGGTCATAAGTTGCCAAGACAAGATTAGCAACCATAACATTAAAATCCCCCCTTAAGCTTGAGTTGGGGACACAAATAAGGAAAGGTGGCATAATAAGTGAATCTTAAGACCACAGATTGGTCACTAAAGGTGTCAACAAGTAATCACTCATGTATTTGACCAAGTAATTATTACATCCCAACATCACCCCTTAATATACACTTGTAAATGATGTGGTTAAGATATGGCCAAATAAGCATGGCAATAATGGCCCCTTTTAATTTTTATTGTGAATAGGGAATACAATGATGAACAACGATGACAATAACTTGACCACAAGTGGTCTTATGCATGAGCGGTTAGTGTTGTCAAAGAACAATCTCTAAGAAATGACATTGTTAATGGCAAAGAAGAGCATGTTGATGCTAAGAGTGATCTAATGAAGTTGCTTATTGGGCAAGAGTGTAGAAGATCAATGAGAGCTTCAAGCAAGCAAACTTTGAGCCTTGACCAACTGATTTTTGGGCAAGATGGTCAAAGGCTCAACAAGTGTTCCAAATCACATGCGACAAAATGGTATTCCTGTCATGAAGGCATCTGCTTTGATGAATACATGCAAAAAAGAAGCAACAAAGAAAGGCTACCATCAACAAATTGTCAAGTGTTGTTGCTATGGTCAATCAATCATCAAAAAGTGTCATATGTGATGAGGATTGTATGATTGTGTGTTGTGATTCACAAATGAAAGTAGGGAATCTGAAATATCTGCTGAACTACGGTTTTTGCCACTGAATTTGATACTTTGGGGGTTTTTGAATGCGTTTGAGTTACTGTGTGAACATGCTTGGTGATTTTCACATGTGTGTTC
>CBVK0100961207.1:0-12452 GCA_900067695.1 Picea abies | reverse complement strand
CCAAAGAAATTATTTTTTCTGTCATTTACAACTTTACAATGTTAAAGTTTTCCATTCTCATGTTCTGCATTTTTCATTTGAAGGAAACCTTCAAGTTTCAAAGGCTTATTAAGATTGATTCTTTGGTGGGAGAATGTCCAAGGCACTACCCCTCATTTAATAAAGGAATTACAATTACCTCTCCAAGTTTAAGGTCACAGAGGATGGCAAAGATTGACCTCTTAATTGCAAAGGATCAACAAGGTGGAGATATGAAGTCAAAACCTTGTCAATTGAAGAGAGATTACAGTAGGGTGAGGAATTTCAATCCCAAATCCAAATATGAAACCCCATGAGGAATTCTGGAGAGGACAGTGGGCATAGGAAGAGATATTTTAGTAAAAGAAAGAAAAATCTTTAGTGATCCTTTGCAATAAGCATGTTATTATATAAGAGAGGGGAGCTTCCCTTACTTCAAATAGGTGGGGGATAGGGGAGGATGCGCAACTATACTTCGAGCATGAAAAAATGGACTCTAATTGAATGTCTAACATGGTGGGTACATACAGGGGAACTAGAGGAGGTGTAATCGAGGACATTGCAGATGTCAAGACCCCGCTGCACGACTTCTTGGTATTATAAGGACATATGAACAACGATAAGTAGTAAGGTAAGGTAAATTCAGGTAAGGAGGTATGATAACGACAAAAGTTCCCCTAGACTCCTCCTTTATCACCGACTATAATGGAGTCAACAGGGGGTGTAATGTACCCATATTAAAATGTAAACAAAAATACATCTTAAACAATATATATACTGTCTCTTATACACATCTCTGAGCGGGCTGGCAAGGCATATCCTTTAGAAAAATAACAATGTCTAATTTGGAGTTTTCCACACCTTTGAGAGAGAAGATACATATATACCTTTCAATGTTTACATTGGACTTAAAAGAAACCTTGACATTATTTCCAAAATTTTGAAATCATCTTTTGTCTTTGAGTTCAGCTTAGTTTGTGAGAAGTGTTGGAAATATAAGTTTTTATCACCGACTATAATGGAGTCAGCAGGGGGTGTAATGTACCCATATTAAAATGTAAACAAAAATACATCTTAAACAATATATATATATATATATATATATATATATATATATATCCAAATCGTGCCCATTGGAATTTTCTTTCAAACATAAAACAATTATTAGTTGGACTATGTATAAAGATATCAACAATTTCATGATTATCCTATTTTAAGAAAAACTTGTCAGCATGCAACTCATTTTTCTTTTTCGTATGTTACTCGGATATTAGTAGGTATATAGTCTATACATGATATGCATAAAGTTTTGTTGTGGTTTAAGCCTCTATGCAATGGGTCAATAGATTTTTATTTGTGAAGAAAGCAAAATCATGTGCTTCTCTGCTTGACAATTCATCTTTATGTGCAATAGAGGGTTTTCAAATCACGAGGCATAAAAATTTTGATCGTATTAGGACAACAATATGTTCTCAATGGGAGAAAACCCTAGTCTATGAAAAATTCTCACCTGCTTTAGCACTTGACTATATCCCACTTGAAAAATGTGTTCTTAGCACATTGTTTTTATTTGGTAGCACCATTCAGAGTTTGTTTCCTTTGTCAAATTCGAATTTGTCATCAATTGTAGCCCTGAAAGGAACAGAGTAGGTAAGTGATGGCCTTCCATATTTTTTCTAGAGGCAACATACCAATATGGAAAAAGATAATCCCAAAAACATTTAATGTGATTTTTACTATCATAGTTAAGAGGAGCATTGATCACTCTGTTAGGTACAGTTTGGCTATTACATGGTGGCAAGTTTTTGTACACCAAGAGATTGCAATAAATTGATTCCCCATCCAAGTTGAGATGGATTGAACGTTGCAATGAGAGAATGGTTTACTTTTAATATTACAATTTACAAATAACTCAAAAAAAATAGTAGCTATGATGGCATCAATTAGCTAATTTTGCATTATGACTATACATGTGTCATTGTCTTCTCTGAGATCAGACCTCAAAACTGACAAGACCTATTTGTTTGAGTCTCAAATAACTGTTTTTATTCTACAACCACATTAGAAACACCCTCTTTTTATTATGGATGAGATGATGCAACATGAAGTGATGAAAATGTATACCAACACAGAACATAGACTAGAGAATTTATGATGCAGTAGGAAAAGTCTAATCAGAGAAAAGAAAAAAAAATCAAAAGAACTGAATAGAGAAACAGAGAATGCATCCACGTGCTCTGATTTCTCACTCTGAATAAGCAATGCATAACAACAATCCAACTATGATAAAACCTTCAATTTAAGAGAATGAAAGCTTGGACTGAGCTTAGGCATCCAAATATAAAGGAACAACAGTATCCAACAAGGATTCTTGGTATCCAACAAGGATTCTTGTAGATGAGAGGTGCCTAGATTCCTAACTAGAGATGTTGGTAGAGTATCCATGTGGGACACTACACTAACCCTAAGTCTTAATGTTCAGAAGACTTACCTGTTTTTTATTTTTTTCCTGTAAATCATATCCATCATGAATTTGTATTTTCATCATCATTCATAACCTCAGTGTGTGTCATCTCTTTGGCATAGCAAAACTAGGCATCTATAGACTACAAAAAGAAATTGGCTTGACCTGATGGCAGGATACAAGATTATTCTATATACAAGACATATTGTGGTAAGTAAAATAGATAATTGGCTATGTTGATTGAAGAGGCATGCTAAAAGGGCCTTTAAAGAAACTACTCAAGATGTAGACTCTGCATATTGTTGTAGTAGATTATGGGACCATTTCGGTCTAACCCTCTTCAAGTGTGCCCTTGAATGGTACTCAAAATCAACCTACTCTAAAGCTAGGCATTTAAAGTCTCCTTTCCCCATATCACTAGTTCACTTAATGCAAAGAAATTAGATGCATGAAACTAGAGTTTTCAAGCATAATTTCAGATTCAAGAATATCAATGATAAAAATAAAATGGATCATGACTTTCATATCGACTAGAAAAATCTTAAATGATGGTATTCTCATGTTCTAGTACTAGCAAATTCCACTCAACTAACCATGATAATAAAGTTTGACTTCAAAACTAAAGTTTTCTTAAAGTTTTTATGTCATTTTGGTTATAAAGAGAACATTGCACATGCAGTGGGAGTTTTGAGCAGGTATATGTCAAAACTAGGGAAGGAGGTGTTTATAGGTGGTTAGGTGTAGTTACAGGTTGTTGTGAGTGGTTATGACCCAATTGACCACTTCTTTGGAGGAGCGCCTAGCTTGAGGTGCCAAATGTGCTACTCACCCTCGAATTCTCTTGCTTGATGTCCCATACATGTGCATGATATCACATTCCTTGAGAGCACATTTTTTCTTGAAGAGGATTTATTCCATGATTCTTGGGGATGGTTAGGAGGTCACCCTTGTTCTTAGGCCTCCTTTTGACTCTACACATGCTTTTGAGAGGTTGTTGGCACATTTTTAGGAGGGATCACTTGCTTATGTACTCTAATGCACCACACGTGTGGAATATTGTTAGCATTTGCTCATTTTGTAGAGGGCACTCATATATTTGAGGATTATTTGTAGCCATCTATGGTATTTTTCCATGGTTTTCACTTGAGCACATGGTATTGGCTCATGGTTTTCACTTGAGCACATGGTATGAGGACTTGGTATTGTATTAGCTTGTGGTATTGTACTCATGGTTCTAGGATAACCATATCTATATAAGGAGGGTGCCTCCTTAATTTCTCATGGTTGGAAATCATTTGGAAAATCTAGTTGGTCTTGCTAAGCTTGGTGTCAGTTTCATTTCTTATCTCGAGTATATGTTCTAGTGCTACATGGAGGATATCTTGACATTGGAGGTTTCTATGAAGGGATGAGCTATTACAACATACAACAAATTCATTTGAGGTAATGGAAGTTGCCTATCTCATATCTATAGGAGCTATTACAACATACAACAAATGCATTTGAGGTAATGGAAGTTGTCTGTCTCAAATCGTTTGTCATTTTCTAGACTTAAATAATTGTTTAGGGCATAGAATTTTTTGGATTCTATCCTTTTTTACTTTGTGGTGGTTAGAATACTTGTTGTAGTACTTAGGCTAAGTCTATTTTAGATTAGAATTCCTTAGAGACCTTGTAGTGTATCAAGCATCTAAACTTGAAATCCATTAGCAATCCTTGATGGTGCTAATGACTCCAAGTATTGAATATGCAAAGAATATCACTTAGGGTTTGATCAAGTGACTCCATTTCCCAATGGAGTCGACACTGATCTTCGTTGTTTTTCTAGCCATCTCATTCAAATGTTTCCATTTCATTTTTGTTTAGGAGAAACCTAAGGTTTGTAGCTTTAAATCTTTAGAGTTAGGTTGCATTGTCCAAGTAGTTGAGATAATTTTTTTCCATATTTAGCTATTAACATGGACTTCTATTGCAGGTCGCTCCCTTTAAGTAACTCGTTTTTAAGTTGAATTCGCTCCCTTTAAGTAACTCATTTTTAAGTTGAATTTCATTTTTAGTGTCTTCCCCAGGGTTTTGGTTAGACACTTATTCAAGGATGGATAATATTAGGTCTAACATTCTTGTTTAATATATCCACATAGATCTAACCTTCTGATGTTTTAAACCGAATCTATGTTTAAACTCTTAGATATATCCAAGATTTCAAGTTCATTTTTAATCTAACTTGTTGATTTCAGAGTTCTGAGTTAAAGGTTTTAGTTTCAATAGATCTGAAACTCATTTATAGCAGCTTCATATTCTCAGATTTAATCAATTTTGAGCAGTTGGAATATGATTTAAAGATATACTTAAATTCCTGGTCTCTTAAGATTTGAATGGTGAATGATATAAATTAGAAATCAATTCAATATTGTAACCAAACATTTATTGTGCTAGTATATTCATAAAGTGTGATTCACACTCCATAATCCAATGTTTTGGCACTTAAATAAATGAGAAAGTTTGATGTTTAGTAAGTAATTTTGATTGGATGTCTCTCATGAATAAGTTCACGAGTTGAGTATAACCAATTTGGATTTACACACTTTCAAGTAAGGTCGTTTGGGTGTATTCAAGGTCTAATAATACGCTCATGTTAAATTAAAGTGTTGATATTTGAACGATTTGCCAATAATGTAATAAAGTCTCATTTATCTTGCTGAAGTATCACTTTCGTAAGGGTTTGACATATATTATTGATTGGAGTTGATACATATATCCTGTCACTACATGGATGAGTAATCATTTCTAACAACACTTAATTACAAAAACCACTCTTTAATGCTCTGGAAGAATTATGATGTTTCCTTTGGTTTGATGTTAACTCCTTAATCTGATCAATATCTCAGGGTTCCAAAAAATTCTAATGAGAATGATTCTATCTCATAACATGGATGTTATTTTTCCTTGAATGATAGAAATTGAACATAGTTACATTGCACATTTTATTCTTGGAACACTATTATGGTTTGTGAACGATCATTTGAGGAAGTCACTTAACTCTACTACATGGGAATATTACAATTTTTATGCCATAATTTTATTCAAGAATAAGTCTCATATTGAATAATTTTACTCAAGGCTTGGCAACTGCTTTTAAACTGGTTTACAAATCTGTAAATACATTCCATAACAGCGCTGGTACTTCTGTAAATTTGAACATTGTTACGTTGTGTAATGAAATTCTAGAACAACATATGCGAGTAACTCTGTATTATATTGAGCTAATTTCTCTAGTGATTTCGCATGGATAACTCATATGGCTAACCAATATGCTCTTACAATCATTTGAATGCCATAATTTTGGCTCAAATAAATAATAATTTGGGTTACTTAGAGCAGCTGTTCGAAGTCTGTTGTACAGTTCTGGAAACAAAATTTCACAACAGTCTATGGTTTGAGTTTGGAATTGGATCACTTTTCTGGTACAAGCACCAAAAGTGATTTATGTGGTTCATTTTATTGTTTTCTAGAACACTTGGCTCATAAACTCATACACAAATACCATTGTGTCATTTCAACACTTCTTTTGGGCCTTTTCACAACATATCTTTAAAGGGTTTTATTGCTGGAATATTTCATGAAGTTGTACTTTGATTTTATATCCTTTGATCAAACATTACTCCTTGCATCTTTCTAAATTCTCAGACTTCAGAGTAAATTTCATCAATTCAAGCTAGACAAGAGTCGAGACTCCCACTTGCAACGATTTAGTTTGGATTGACCTTTTGGGGATTCCCCCCTCGGCTAGGGTAGCTTCTTTCCTTAGTCTGAAGTGGTGGGACAAGGACACCTAGGTGATTGTGGGTGGTTTTCCTGATAGTGCCTCTAGGCTCCTGCAATTTGCGGTTAGGACTTTCTTCACCTAGTGGACTTTGAGTGGCAACATATCACATTTTTGGATGCCCTTTATGGAGAAGTCCATATGTATCAAGTTTTGGTGATGGTTGGAGAACATGCAAAATTTTAATACCCTTGATGGAGGAGATAAGGTCAGATAAGATAATTTTATCAATGTTCAAAAACTGTCGACGAAAAAAGGTCAATAGGACCACTGAATACACGTATTGATAGATGGTGGGGGCCCAGAGAGTAGCTCCTAAATAAATTAAGATGTAGAAAGTAAGTAAAATAAAGTGAGGTACTTCTTTAAGCCAAGACCTAATTGAGCTCTAATAGTTGAAAAATTGTTTGGGAGAAACTGACCCAAAATATGGAATATAAAGAGTGTAAGCAAATCAGGATTCGGTAGCACTCACTCTCCTAACATTTGAGGCCAAATGGAGAATTATTTGGATAGAATATTTTCTGGAAGAGAAGCTCTAAGGTAAAATGGACTATGCATTGTGCTATTATTTGGACAATGTTGCTTGTCATTGAGGCTTGGGTTACCTCTTATAGCACGTGGGATCTGGAATAGCCATGCCATCGAGGTTCTTGAGAGGTAAGGATAACCCCCCTAGTCATACTGATCTAGAACCGGGGACCATACCACTAATGACTCATGTCTTGGTACCCTTGGGTTACTTAGAGTAGCTGTTAGAAGTCTGTTATAAAGTTCTAGAAATAAAATTCCATAACAGTCTGTGGTTTGAGTTTGGAATTGGATCACTTTTCTAGTTCAAGCACTAACAGTGATTTATGTGGTTTGAGTTTGGAATTGGATCACTTTTCTAGTTCAAGCACTAACAGTGATTTATGTGGTTTGATTCTATTGTTTTATAGAACACTTGGCTCATAACCTTGTACACAAATACCATTGTGTCATTTCAGCACTTCTTGTGGGCATTTTCACATCATATGTTTAAAGGGTTTTATTGCTGGAATATTTCATGAAGCTGTACTTCGATTCGACACCCTTTGATCAAACATTACTCCTTGGATCTTTCTAAACTCTCAGACTTGGGAGTAAATTTCATCAATTCAAGCTAGACAAGACTCCCACTTGCAATAAATCAACCCCAATGAAATAAACTTTCATAGGGAAATTCTTCCCATCACACAATTACTACAGCAGTTTGAATTTTTGACTTTCATACATATAACAAACAACTTGAATATAGTAGATAGGATCACTAATCAAGCTTCTTTGAAGAGGCCATCTCCCTAAGGATTTGCCAGTTTGCTTAGACTTAGTTTTGCTTGTTGGTAGTATTTGTTAGATCTTTTCTCCTATATTTTTATATCCAAACTTTTCCTAGGTCCTTTTCAGAGCAGTCCATGTTTTCATTTATACCATATGTAAACAACCCCATTAGCTAAATCATCAAAAGAAGATTAAATATCTCAGTTTCAGATCCACTTGGATTTATCCAAGAACTGGTTTAGTTGCATTAATAATATCGTTGAGAAAAGGAAAAGTTATTTTTCTGAATGCAATGCACATGAAAATAACAATAAATTAAAATTATAGCGGTGATTCCTTCAAGGACAATACTTCTCATGGTATTTTGGAAGAGAAACGTCCCCCTACCTTCTATGTTTATGGAGGCTGAGATAACCACAACAAAATAGGCGCAAATTACAATGTTCATTCATATAGCTCCAAGAACTTAGTGGAAGCTTCCCCCTAGAGTCCATATTGCCTCCATTTTGTGCAATGGACTTCGGGATCTTGCCCCATTCAACTAACAAGCAGTGAATTGCAGGTTGAAGGTCTTGAGGAAACAATTCCTCTTGTAACCACCCTTGACTCATGGCCCAAATTCCTCCACTAAGCATAACTTATAATGGAGAAAGGAAGCCCATAAATTTCTTCATCGATGTCTTAAATAATTTCAAGTATATTCTCTTCTCTTTACCTCCATTTCAACTTGGATTTCCAAATTCCATGAGCCATTGGTAGCTACAGGTTTGATGTGTGGATCTAGCTATCAAAATATCTCAACCAACTTTTTACTTTTGGAATATAGAATATTACCTTAGTTACAATTAGAAGTTAACAGTTCCCAGACAAGAGTTGTTCAATTCACAAACAACTCTTGTTGCATGTTCCCACAAAAAGGTCATCTTACACTGACACAATGCTTATCAATGAAAACAGATAATGTCCAAGGTTATTCTAGGTATGCATTTTAGTTTATATTGGAGACTCTGTGATTCTACAACCCTGAGGATTGAAATACTTATGTTCTTTCCTAGTGATGCGAAGGCCGGATGAAGAACAAAACACAATCTTGCTAGTGATGTTTCAACAACAGAAATGAAACAAGAAATATGTCAAGTAATTGTTGTAATATCCTGGTCTAGCATTCAATAAAAATAAAACAGTCTCCAAATAGATACATTCACTGTCTAATCCTCAAAATACTAAGTGGAAAAGTTTAGGATTACCTGATATAAAATTTGATGTCTAAACAAGACAGTTATTTCACCACTGATTATGTCTTTATCTTTTCTTGAATCGTGCTATTGCTTTTCCCTACCAATTCCCTCAGCGACGAAATTGCCAATACCACGAAATTGGACCATGGAGCCAACTAAAACATGAAGCTCCCTGCCAATACCCTCATCCACGAAATTTATACAAGATGGGAGGGAAGAATCACTACCAAAAATCCCCTTTTTTAAAAAACTGGGCGAACAGAAGGTTTATTTGCTCCATACCCCAAAATTTGGACAAATGAAAGCGTGAACCCTAAAATATACAAAATGGGAGGGCGAATTCGCTATCAGCAGGTCCCATTTTTCTGGAAATCGGGCGAATGGAGCTTGCAGCTAGAAATTCCATGGGCGAAAAAAAAAAAAATTCCCTCTCACTAATAAAAACCTGGGCACTCTCTATACAATTTTATTTTTTAAATAAATTGGGCGCGAATGATAAAATAATAAAAATAACACTACAATACAAAAAATTCGCCCCAATCATAATTGGGACCCCTTTAATTTTGCCCATGAGCAAAATTTCGCCTCTAAAATTATCTATGACTATTAGTCTGATATAGGCAACTATGCACTTCGAGATTAACAAAAAAATTGGGGCAATTAAATCCTACCAAAGATGAAAACATTAATCTAGATTATTTTCCCATTCTAAACCCTCTGCTGCAGTCATGCATTTCATGTATACCTTGCACTTGAATCATCATCATAAACAGTCTCGTGTAAACTAAAAATAAAAGGCCAGAATTTCATCCTGAAAGAGCTGGGAGGGCTCTATAACAAAACTCTTGTATAAAGAATTTCCGTACTTCATAACAAAGAAAATTCCAAGTCCAGAATTATGAATAATTGTCAAAAAAAATAAACATAACAGCACCAACACAATTGCGGTCGACTTAAAACAAACAAAATCTCAGTAGTGAATAATACACATCATAAACTAATCAAATATTTGCACAGACTCGAGTGCATACCAAATAATTGAAACTCATTAAAACCCTCAGTAAAGCCTCTACAAATCATTCACCAAGTAATTGAAACTTGAGAAAATATACATTTTTTTATAAATAATAGAACAAATAGATTTTGTGAAATTCAGCTGTTTTTGTTTATTATTTTATTTGCCAAGGATTTTGATTAGTATTCAGTTTTTTCATTTGCCCAGTTTTTGTCAAAATTTTCATGTTTTCGCTGTGTCCAAGTCATGCTCTTACTGCTAGTCTCACAAGGTTATTTGCCGACTCAATCAATTTTTTTCATTTACCCAGTTTTTGTCAAAAAATACTTGTGTTTTTGCTGTGTCCAAGTCAGGATTTTACTGCTAGTCTCACAAGGTCATTTGACGACTCAATCAGTTTTTTTCATTTACCCAGTTTTTGTCAAAAAAATACTAGTGTTTTCGCTGTGTCCAAGTCATGCTCTTACTGTTTAGTCTTGCAAAGGTCATTTGCCGAATCAATTAGTTTAAACTTTAACTATGCTGTTGAAAAACTATTAACAGTAAAAATTTAAAATAAATGTCCATTTTCTACTCAGATTACAATCATTTCATTCGTGAGTTCCACATGGGGATACCACAATATTATAATTCATTCATTGCATTAGAATATGGTTGCAATTCAAGAGAAAGAAAAGGCAAACAATATCAACTGCTCAACATTGAAAGAACACCTATCACAACTTGCATTCTGATGCAAATAGGAATTTGCCAAAAACTCAGTGGAAATATAATAGGCAATATCATCCTGCAAGTAACAAAAAAAATTGCATGAAAGCTCAAATCCTAGGCTTTACACCTTAACTGCATACTTTCTCATAGGAAAATACATCTCTTTCTTCTTCTGTCTCTCAGTCTTCAATGAGGCCTGAAACAAAAATAAGACAAATCGCACATTAGTACCGTACCTTGACCAAACCAAAACAGATCCCCAGCTAAAATCAGATACTCGTTAGCATATTAAATAGTCATAACCAGGAACACAGCAAATAATTCTCAGGTGATCATTGCCATAATTCTCGTGAGTACACTTAAAATTCAACTAGAAGCCCTAACACCAAAGATAAAAGATTACCCTAATAAAAGAACGCCCCCACAAATAACTGAAGTTCATCAAAGGTGATCATTGCATATAAATTATCATATAAAAGACGAGTGCCCTAAACCAAAAATTGCCAAGGTTAAATATTTAATAAACACTTAAAATAGAAATTAACAACTAAACCCCAATTCCTATTCTTATTTGACATATCCTGACATGCAAAAGAATAAATTAGGATTTCAGGTTGAAGTATACATAGATACAAAATAATAATGGATCAAGTTGAATTTACTCTCTTGGAATTTTAAGTGGTGGTGGACAACGATGTGAATAACTATATAGTATCCAGATGAAAATAATACCATAATTGACATTTTACAATCACAAAAAACATTGGATATTCAAACTAATCAGTGGAGGTTTGGCAGTTCTCAGCAATCCAGCATTAGCATATACCTAACCCTTCAACATTGGAGGCCATCCATCTCATAATTTGCATACTACCAGTAAATACATAGAACTGAAACTCACACACTGTTCTACTAGAATTATGTATGGGAAATAAGGAGAGAACAGGGAGACAAGGAAACTAGGGATTAATATGCCTAATATTATAAACTAAATCCTAAAGAAAACTTTAAAAAAAGGCCACCTGTTCTAAGGCTGTGGCTGCAAGAAAAACAAAAATCTACATTGGGAATGACATTGGCAAATGGAAAACATATAGCCTGGAAATTAAGAACATTGTCAAAATAGAACATGTTATCCCCGCCTTGAGAAGAATGTGAAAAAGAAGCTCAACATCAATATAGAGCACACAATAATGATAAACCAAAACAAAATGGCATAGTAGCAAAACTATTATGAACACAACATGGAGACAAGCCAATCTTTGGGGAGAAATAAATTGGGACACAAAGAACCACGAATGAAATACAAGCATTAGAGAAAAGAACAAGTTCAAGATTCAAAACTTCCAGTAAGAACATCATTGAACATTCCATAATGGGCATCCAACACCCAGAATAGATGCTCTCATGATTAAAATTCTAAACAGCAGCATGGTGGCAAACATATTGTCAACTCATTATAAGGTTTTAAGTAAATAACAAAAATAAAATCCATCATTGAACATTCCATAACAGGCATCCAACACCCAGAATAAATGCTCTCATGATTAAAATTCTAAACAGCAGCATGGTGGCAAACATATCGTCGACTCATTATAAGATTTTAAGTAAATCCATGCACTGGATGCATGGACTGGAGGGTTGATCTTGATTATTGTTCAAGTTATTGCATGTTCAAGAACAATCACTGATTTGGATTGCCCATTGAAGCTTTTAATTTCATACTTCATTATATTTATGATCTATCATGGTAAACTGATGACCAAAGGCCACAGAAATTGATACACAAGTATCAAGACATGGAAACAGATGCAGCAAATTTTTAGGAAATGCCAGATATATATATATATATATATATATATATATATATATATATATATA
>CBVK0100961206.1:0-16284 GCA_900067695.1 Picea abies | reverse complement strand
GATATCCTGACTGTCAGATTGAGGAAAGTAGAAGGATAGGATAAGCAAGGCCAAAGGCCCAAAATCCCGAATAGTCGAATTCCCAACAGTCGTTGGATCGTGTTAAGCCTTTTCGGGTTAAAGACTGACCATTGGATGAAATCAAGTTACTCGAGGTTTACACTTCGGGGAATCTCACTTCGAGAAAACTGGGAAGTGGAGAAATCGAATTACTCGAAATCCCAAAGGCCGAAGTTCCGAAGTCACGAGGATAGGACACATGGCGTAATCAGCTGATGACAAGTGTCAAGGTCCCATATGTATTTTAAGCATACGTAAGCCACGAATCCAGGTAACACATGGCAGCCACTCAAGAAGTGCCACATCAACAAGTGACATCAACAAGTTACGTCACCCCGGGAGTTTTTACTTCACGAGTTTTCACCACCAGCAAATAACCTAAGTCCCGAAGTCTCGAAGAGGACATGAGTTGTCCGATCCGAAGAACACTTCAGGAGTATTCTCAACCGTTGAAAGATTATGGACACACGTCTGTTGTTCGAGAGATTTGTAAAGAGGCTAGAAGTCGCGAAGGACAAAATCCCGAATTCCTGAAGTAAATGAGAATCGTCCATTTCATCGGGAGATTAAAACGTGACCGTTGATTTTGATAAGTGATCAAGCACTCGCTTGGCCTAGCACCTAGTCACCACTTGTGGTTATATGGAATAAGAGAAATAAAGGTAAAAGATAATACATCGCGTAAGTTGATAAGCCTGTGGTTTTGCGTTGTCAGTCATATGTAAATGGTTTGAAGGAAGCGCCTCAGCAAAACTCGATTTCTGCAGTTTTTGAAGAGATTATGGTTAAGTTAAATGAAGAGGTGCAATGGTCCAAACGAAAGAACACAATGCGTTATAACTCACACCAGTTTGAAGATTATATAAACAAGAAAGAATGGTGAGAAGAAAGTGTCTCTGCAGTTCGAATCAAAAGATATATTAAATCACAGAAGCAGAGAGAAAAGCAATAAAGACATGATACAGAAGTTTTCCAGATTCAAAAATTAAGGGTGGTTGGGTGGTGCAAGGACAGGTTGGAGCCTGCAGGGGAGTAGGTGCTTCCTTGTCAATTGTAGCTAACTAAACAGGGGGTCGAAGCCTCCTACTAGTTGGTGTTGGTGAAAAAGGGTGTGGATGCATCCTGATTAATGGGTGTTAATCTAAAAGAAAGAACATCTTCTTTCTATGTAACATACAAAACAAAATTTCGCAGTTAATAGAAAAGTGTTTGTGGTTTTCCCAGTTGGGTTCGACGATAAAATTTTGTGTTAAAATTTTGTTTGCATTACCAAAAGAAAAATTGATAAAATTAGTGTCACTGATTCACCCCCCCCCTCTCAGTGACAGGATCTGATCCTTCATATATATGAAAAAAGTTATGACAATTCAAAATAACATTCATGAATTTCAAATCTGAAAATACCATTCTCTACACATCATATTCGATGTTCAATTTAATAATACTATTCTACACTATAATCAATGTTCATTACCATGAAATTCAAACTTCGAAATACCATGAGACATAAAGATTAAGGCTCTAAATGGCCTCTAGAGTCCAAATATTGTCACAATATAATAAAATAGTGTTTGCATCTAAATAGCGCATCGGGTGTAGGAGGCTATCATAAACTATTACAAGGTTTTGCTTGCAGAAATCCTGAATACTGAAATGCTGAAAATGCTGTTAAATATGCCAAAACTTGAAAGCTGAAAAACACCCCATTACCACCCAAATAGAAACATACCCACAGATTATGAGGAGATGATTATTTAAAAATTATAATATGAAAATGATGAGGGAACCAGAAAGAAAAATTTCAATAAATGATCTGTGAGAAAGAATGTAAGCTTTGTGTAGAAATTCAATAACACTGGAAAGGGAAAGGGAATATAATTTCGATGGGTCCTTACAAATTCTGCTTTACCCTTCCATCATTTTCAGCTTCTTTTGTCCAACACAATCAAACTGTATTGTAGAGCTACTGATCTTATTTCATTTTGGTGTACTGCCCTCAAATTGTGAGTCACAGAATATACGAATCCACAATATGATGTTGTGCAGCCCCATTCTTTGTCTGTACTGTTCATAACATCGTAGATCTGTATGTCTGATATCCATCAATCTTAACTTTTCCACAGCCCATAGATCCTCTTGTCCTCTCCACTGCTTTTAGCTTTGGCTCTGTTTACACCAGTATTGGTCCCTTCTCAAAGTGCCAGAAATGATGAGAATAAGTAGAATCAACTACTTTAGTTCCTCTGATCAGATCAACCTATGCTTATCATTTTAGGTCATTTTAGGGCTTTGTATCAGTTTTATGACATTTTTTGGTGCTTCAGTAGCTAGAGAAAGGTATGATGCAACAATGGTGAATCGTGTGCCTTCAATTCAATCATTTTACTACAGAATAAAATAGAATATTTTTATTTACATCCTCCAGAGACCCTGTAGGATCAAAAGCAAGAAATCGGATTGATGAGATTTCTGTGGTGAGGAGTGTTTTCAGACGTGTTCGGAGAGACCACAGTATTGTCAATGGATTGTCGACGTTTTGGATCCATATCAGGATACATCATCAGGACAAGAAGCCCGGGTTCTAATTGGAGAGAAGAGTTGGTTATAAATACTGATACTAAGCAAGAAATCGTTTTTCATGGTGAATGAAAATAGGTCTCTAGGAGGCAGGGTTTCAAGTTAGCCAACAAAATGAATACAAAGTCAGGAGATTCAACCTCTATCCCCTAACAGATTCGACATCTCCCCGTAGCAACTCCTTATACAGCAGATTCATTTGTGGGTCATCAAATGCCTTCTCATGGCACAAATGATGTTAATAAAAATGATCAGAATCATGTCTTTCTTCCAACAGCTACAGCAGCCACCTAAAGGGTACTGCAAGTCACTTCCCCTAGAAGAAGAACCACCACAGCTGCTGAGTCTCAGCCCCCGAAAAGAAAAATGGAGTGAGAAGGAGAATTTCAGGTCAGATCCAGATGAAAATGCAAAGGTATCTCTGCATCTAGGACCTACTAACAGCTTGTCTGATAAGTCTAAACCGAACTTGAAGAGTACTGATTCCAGCGAAGCAGACAAGGAGAGTATAGTGCAGACCAGAGGTGAACAACCCTCTTGCAATGAAGCCAACACCTAATTTGAGTATCTTCTTAAAAAGTTAAACTATTCTATTGACATTTATTTAAATCTATTTGATTGATAAGATATGGGTTAAGCTTCTTTGTTGACAAAGGGAAATCAAATTACAGACAAGAGTTGTATATCAGTTGGGGTTTCAGCTTGAGCTCTTTGTAAGTACCATATTCCATCCAACCACTAACTGCCCAGCAAATTCATAACTTGAATGTTAAAAAAAATTGATCTATTCACAAAATCCATGATTCAGGGTTGTATTGTTTTTCTTAACATATTGTTACAATTCAGGTAAACATTCTGCTGAGCATTTTAGATGCATGAGCTTTTAACATGCATGCATATTCTTTCTAGGATGCCCAACAGCTGAAGCCCTATGTGTCAGGGTTCATGCTTTTAAGATGCATGGATTCTTTCTAGGATGGCCAATATAGCTGAAGCCCTATTGTGTTAGGGTTCGGTCTCACAATCAAGATGTATTTAATGGTGAGTCTGTATTGATGTTGGTTTCTCATAACATAACAGTAGGTTGTAATCAAGAGATTTTATAGTACGGTTTATTTGATTGTTGTTTAACCAACATGCACTCACATAATATCTTCCACATAAAAAAAAATAGCCACGTAGGATTTGAAGTGCTAATTTTGATATGGATTGAGTTGTAATTGTGTGCAGATGCATTCAATTGATTGCAATGAAAAACAGAAAACGTAGGAATCCATTGGATTGGAAGGATTTGAGGTGCTAAGTTCGATTCGGATCGAGTTGTGATTGTGTGTGCAGATACATATGTGGGGACATGAATTGAAAAACAGGAAAGGGCCAGAAGCATTGTGAGGCACACAGCCTACAGCAATATTGCTTAGGCCTCCATGCTACTTCTTTACACATGGATGCAAGAATAACATAGAACATCCCAGGGCCATACCATTAAAGGACTTCCGCACTCTGCATACATTACAAACGAAAGCACAGAATCAAGCCTTTCATGTGATGCAAGTGCAACAAAACGTTTGCTGTTAGGGGTGACTGGTGCACCCATGAGAATAACTGTGGGACGCTCTGGTATTACAGCTGTGGTTCAGATTTCAAGCATAAGCATTCCCTCAAAAATCATATAAGGGGTTTCAGCCTAGGACATGTCCCATCGCTCCAGATTCCTTCTTAGACAAGGAGAATTTGGGCTCTAATGTTTTGTTTGCAGAAACCCTGAATGCTGGAATGCTAAAATGTTGAAAAAGCTGTTAAGTAAGCTGAAATGCTGAAAAACACCCAAAATTCTACTTTCTGCTAGTGGGGGCTAGTGTGCTTGAATCCACCACCAAACATCTTAAAATCTTGACTCTTAATGTTAAAATTTAAGTTAATAATAAGTTCATTAATACAAGTTCTATATCATCTGGGATATTTATAAGATTGCTTTCAGGTTTTTTAAATGCTGTTTTACCTTTTTTAGCCGGAAACACAGGCTTACAGATTAGAAACATTTCAGACTTCAGGAACAATTCACAGTTTGGGCAGAAACGCGAGAATCTCAAAAGATGGTATGGCATTTTCGAAATCCAGATACAGTCGCCAAACGTTGTAGTGGCATATCCAAGCCATATCCCATCCGTGTCAACCCCCAAACGGTTGTAGTGGCATATCCAAGCCATATCCCATCCGTGTCAACCCCCAAACGGCATTTCGGGTCTCCACTCTAAGTATTGCTTATAACACAGGTTTTATGACTTCTATGTAGTGAGGATCTAGAGAGAAGGGATTTTAATTTTTCCAGACTAGGGCTCATGGTAGCAGCCTCTTTGCGCCCTATGTTTTCTATAATATGCTTTGTTCATTATGGCAAAAATTAAAATGAACAAAATATTAAAGAATCCTATTTCAAAAATTTTAAATCGCACACAAATAACTATAATCGTATCAGTTTATGTTTTCTGAATGTTCTGAAATAAAATTTTGTATCCCATCGTTTGCCCTTCCCGAGACTTTAAGAACTTTGATCCATTAACTGTGTCAATTATAAAATATTTGTAGGGCTAGAAGACACGCCGCCTCAGTTATTTTTTGTCTTTTTCACAATTTAAGGAATGAAGCCAGTGATTTTCTAAATTTGACTCAGAGAACCACCGAGTGTCTCCCAGGCATTCACAAGGCATTCACACAAGTATTGAGATTCCAAATCCGAAACAAGCATTATATCAGGGGAAAACCCTAGGGATTATTTAATATAGCTTAGTATATGACCAGACAAAAGGAGAGTGCAGGATAAAGTCTACATGAACAGTTGCCTCTGTTTATACAAACACGCATACAATATATTTCCATGGAGTTTACAGCAAATCAAGCACACCTGATGCTTGGTAAGGCGTCGCCTAATAGCACGAGTCTTCTTGGGACGCAAATCAAGAGGCAAGTACTTCTTTTTCTTGTATGCTTCTCTCAATGCAGATCGCTGATTCTGAGAAATCACAGTCAGTACCTGGGCTATTGATAGCCTCACGACCTTGCTGCAAAACAAAGCGCGCCCACGTCACTTTTTTAAAAAGACCTTTCTGATATACGCAGAAAATACTTGAAGAACAAGTAAATAAGCAAGGAAGATTTGCGAACAGATTAAAGAATGCAATGTAATTTAAAAATACACAAACAGATGCTGGAAAGCCAAAGGGGGAGAAGGGAACTAAACCCCACATCTTAGAGAGCTTGTTGGGCGCTCCTCCAGTAACCTTCGCAACCCTGAGCAAGGCAAGCTCGGCCTTGAGGTCCTTGAGCTGATTTAACAGCTCTGCTTTGCTCTTATTACGGAGCTCGTGAACCTTAATCCTGGCTGCCCAAAACAAATAATAAAGAACGTATTAACAAAGCAAAACACACTCGGAGAAACTAAAATGGTTCTAAAATGGTATCCATTGGATACTAAGGATTTCAGACTATAAATTCAATGAAGATCAGTCGTTGATTTCTTACCCATTTCGATTCAGATGCTTTCACAAGAAGCCCTCTTCGTGCCTCAGCTCGGCTCGGCTCGTCTCGTCTCCTCTCCTCTCCTCTCCTCTCCCAAACCCTAAACGTAAACAGATGATAAAGAAAGAAAATGACGAGATAGGGTTTACTATACCTAGGGTTTAGACGAGTGTTTGTATTTGTTGTTGCAAAGACCATGTAATTTATTTACAAAATAATCTCCTATCGATAAAGAGTCTTGGCTGTTAACCATCCACACCGGGTGGTTAAGGGCTTTGCATTATAAGTGAAAGGGAATTCCATTAAAATTTGGAATGAACAAATTACATATTTATAGAAATAATAAACAATATAGTACTCTAATTGAGGTAAGGTTTAGCAATTTATTTTATGATAATTTACCACAGTTAATTCAAATTCAATTCTAAACTTGGCTTTCATTGCTTCAATTTTTGTTTTGGATTATTATAACTATTACTTCACCCCTTTTAGTAATGTAATTTCTTTCTCTAAATCATCCTTCTTTATTTTCTCTATTAATTTTCATTTCTTTATTGACTAATTTTACTTTCCCCCTCCTAATGTATTTTTCTTCTCCAAATCATCCTTCTCTATTGTCTCTCAAATTCAATTTTAAAAGTAGCCTTCATTGCTCCAAGTTTTGTTTTGGATTATTATAACTATTACTTCATCTTTTTTGGCAATGTACTTTCCTTCTCCAAATCATCCTTTTTTATTTTCTCTATTAGTCTTCATTTATTGTTCATCATTAATTTTAATTTCCCGCTCTTAGTAATGTACTTTTTTTCTCCAAATCATCCTTCTTTATTGTCTCCATTTATTGTTCATTGATTAATTTTAATTCACGATGAATGTAAAAGCAATTAGGTTAGAGTAATTTGGTGTAAGCCACACATCTTCAAAGGTTGCAATTCAAATGCAAAGCACATAGTAATGTAAATGGAAGCACACTTGCGATATGTAATTAAATAAAAATACATAATAGAGAAAAATTTAAAACATAAACATATTATTAGTGTATTAATTAAAGCTTCAAAACTTTCAAAAATTACATTTATGTCTTAATAGGTTTTTACTGTTTTTTTTTAACTTGGCCACTATCCCTTGCAAGTTAACAAAAATATGCTTGATGGTCTAGGTTTCAACTAAGCTTATAATGGAGTTCATCGAGAATTAGTTCTCTCACTTTAATCACCCTTCTTCTTTGTTGTTATTAAAAGGCTCCCCTTCATTTGCCTTCTATTCTCCTCTCTTATTTATGTCTCTTCTCAATTTTGTGAGTTCAAAATGAATGGTCATCCTTCTCTTTTCTTCGTCTTTCCCCCTAATTCACTCTAGCATTAACTTCCTCCAACCACCCCAACAACCAACACAAAGGGTGTTGACTTCACATACTCCAACATCATGAGGGGGCTCTTCAAGATTAGAATGTCCCCCCAACTTCTTTAATGAATCGTTGTCTCCAATTTTTATTCATGTGGAAGAGATTATAGACAATGAATGAAGGAGAGGTCGATTGGCGTACTTGTCTGCTCTTTCTCTTGTGTTCCAACCATCCTACCTCCCAAACATCTTGCGGGATCTCAACCATAGTTCTTGTAGACGATTTAGCGACTGAGAAGAAAGTGTGTTCTCCTCCAAATTATCTCTAATGTGTGAACTAAAGCAATTCAGAAGGGACTATTAATGGTTTTCTCCAGTGAACGGGCAAGATGCTCCCACAACAAGTTGCCCTGGTAAAAAGAGGAGTTATTGCTCACAAGATTCGTAGAATGTTCATGTAATGGCCGCATGATTCAAGTCAACCTTTTTTTTTACTCTGACACTTGGGTGTTTTGGCGATTGTCAACCCATGCTCCTAATGCATTTTTCTCTACTCCTGGAGGATGCTTAGGCAGCCCACTCCTTTTTTCGTTTTTTGGTACATATCAATCTCATTAATAGTTAAAGGAAGATTTTTTCCATTTAAAAAAAAATGAAAAATACTTCACTCTCATTTTCTTGTAAGCTCTTAGTTTGTATCCTTGGTTGCTTTGGTGTAACAGTCACTGCACGTAGTTGTGCACTACCTACATATGCTCAACAAATGACTATGCATATGCACTCCTCTTGTTTGCTTTAGATAGGCTTGCCAAATTAGTGACTCCTCGTGGTGACCTACCATTCACAGTCTAGAAATTACTCTCTCTCGTAGACCCAATCATCAAATTGTTGTACAAAAACTCTACATGTGCAAACAACAAATCCCATTATCCCAGTTCCTCTCTAACTATACATCTCAATAGAGTTTCAAGGCTTATATTCACTATCTTAGTTATCCCATCAGTGTGTGGATGATATGCAAAACTAAAATGCACTTTTGTATCAAGGTCCTTTGGAGATGACTAATAAATTTGTTGTCCTTGTATAAGGTTATGCTTCTAGGCAAACCATGAAAATAAACTATTTCTTTAAAGAATAAAACAACTATGTTTGTTGCATCACTGGCTTTCTTGTGGGGAATGAAATGTGTCATTTTTTAGAATTTGACTACCACTACGAAGATGGAATCATTGCCTCCCTAAGTTCTTAGAAATCCAAACACGAAATCCACATTGACATCTTCCCCTAGCACTTCCGTTATTGAAAATGGCTTGCAGAATCTAAATATATCCTGACTTTTCCCCTTTGCATGTTGGCAAATTCTACAAATTTCAAACCATTTCTTCACCTCTTTGACAATTTGAGGCCAATAGTAGTGCTCCTCAATGAATGCATGGGTCTTTTCCATTCCAAAATCTCTACTCATCACCATTATGAAGTTCTCCCTCATTGACCTTATTAGAATGCACAATTTTTTAATCCTCCCTCATTGACCTTATTAGAATGCACAATTTTTTAATCCTAAAAAGAAATATAAGTATGTAGTTCAGTCTTCAGTCCATGGTTCTTTGTTGGCCTTCCATGCTTCAACAAAATCTATATCTTTCTTATACTTGATTTTCATTTCTTCCAACCCTACCATCTCCATAGTCATGGTAATTGACAACATTGTCCTTCTTCCATTAGCAACTAGGTTCGATCTTCTAGATCTATGCTTCAGCACAAATGAGTAGCTTTGTGGGACGTAAGAACTCAACCCATTTCACATGTTGTTGATTTAACTTTTTATTGGTTGCTTATTGCAATGCTCGATGGACAGTGTAAAGGACAAACTCCTTGGGCAACTAGTAGTGCAACCACTTCTTCAATGCTTCGATGATGGCATAAAACTTCTAACCTTGCATAGAATATATCTTATATGTTTCATTCAACTTCTTACTGAACTAGAATATATCTTATATGTTTCATTCAACTTCTTACTGAAGAATGCAATGGGCTTACCTTCTTGGCTAAACATCACACCAATCGTTGTTTTGTTGGCATCACAATCCACTTGGAACACTTTTCAAACATCCATATTATTTTCATGGTTACCTTCTTCTTTAGCAACTCAAAACCTCTTTGGGTTATTATGTTCAATTTGAACTCTCCTTTCTTCATGCATGTTGGTAGTGGCACACAAATGCCACTAAAAATTTTAATGGATTTCCTATAGAAGCTTGCCAAACCATGAAAGCTTCTTACCTCAAATGTGATTTTTGGTGTAGGCCATCCCCTAATGGCTCTTACCTTCTCAAGATCCATATTCAACCCGTCTTGACATATCATGAATCCCAAGTACATTAATTCCTCCTTCATGAATGAACACTTTTGAATATTTATTAGCAATGTCTCTAGCTTCAATGACTCCAACATTTGCTTCTAATGCATCATGTGCTCTTCTTTGGTTTTGTTGAAAATCAATGTATCATCAAGATATACAACCATTAACTTTTATGAGTATGGCTTCAACACTTCATTCGTTAACCTCGTGAAAGTACTTGGTGCATTTGTCAACCCAAATGACATGACCAATCATTCATACATTCCTTCCTTTTCCTTGAAGGTTGTCTTATAGTCATCACCCTTGTGAATTCAAATTTGGCAATACCCACTCTTTAAATCAATCTTTCATAAGCACTTCACTCCACTCAAACAATCCATCAAATCATTTATTCTTGGCAATGGAAATTGATATTTGTTGGTGATCTTGTCATTGGTCCTTGATTCAATGCACATCCTCCACTCTCCTCCTTTCTTTGGTGCTAGTATAGAGGGCACTACACATAAGCCCAATCTTTCTCTCATCAATCGTCAATCCAATATCTCACACATTTTCTTGTTAATCACCTCACTTTCAACTTGAGTCAATCTATCGTGCCTTGTTTGGCAAACTTGAACAATAATAAAATCAATTTGATCAGAAAATACTCCTCCATGTGGATAATCCCTTTAGAAGTTTATCTGATATCACTTCCTTCAACTCTATCAATAGTTGTGCAACCTTTATTGGGACATTGCTCTTCTCTGATGTAGATTTAACATTCTTTGGCAAAATTGCAAAATATCATTTCACCCTCTTCTCCTCTTTCAAAAATTCTTTTATTGTACATGACATCACTCATTACCATTGTTGTGGCTATTATTGATGTCTCATGTCCCCTCCTTCATGGGTAGTAACCTAAACCTATTTTTTCCTTTCTCCAACAAGAAGATATTTGTTACCCCATCATGAACAACTTTCTATTCAAATTACCATCACCTTCTCAATAAAAGGTGACAAGCATCCATTAGCACAATATCACATAGAACTTGGTCATGGTAATTTCCCATGTGGAAAATTACCAAGCATTGTTTTGACACGGTGACATGATGTCCCTTATGCAACCAAGATATTGTATATGCATTTGAGTGTGGGCTACTTTTCAAATTCAACTTTTGAATCACCTTGATAGACATAAGATTTTTAGTACCACCCCCGTCAACTATGAATGAATAACAATTACCTCCAATCTTGCATTTTCTTTTAAAGTTTTTTTTCACTACTCCAATCCTTTCTCCTCGAGTTATCACTCTGACTCCAACAACACTCTCTCGAACATAAGGTTTTCTATACACTCTTGATAAATATAATTGATGTTGTCTCCCACAATAGATCCAGTTGTTGAACTATATGCTCCTTGAGAGATATGAGTTTTACCTTCTTGTCTTCTACTAACATTCAAATTATTTGCACACTCATAAGCCTGGTGCCCTTTTGCTCCACACTTGAAGCACACTCCACTAAAGATTCCTCCTCTACCTCTAGGACTTCCCCGACCTGTAAGGTATTCATAATTTCCTTTGAATTGTTAGCTACTAGTGATAATTGTGCTAGCATCTTCTCCTTTTCTTCTACTTGTTTATCCTGGGCCAAACATGATTTTACCTCTTCCCATCATTTTTCTACCAAAGGAATTTTATTATTTTTTGGAGAACTTATCTTTTACCTCCAAAACAATATGGTATGCCTCCGCAATAGACCAAATCCTTACCATGCTAAGCTCATATTAGATTAAATATCAAAGGCCATTAATGTATCTAGCAATGGTCTTATCACACGTATCACTTTGTCTAGATCTAATGGACATCCAATAAAATTACTTGATGTATTCCTTCACAGTTATCTCCTTTTGTCTGAAGTTTTCCAGCTTCTTGAATAGATTTAAAGAGTAGTCCACCAATAGAAATTTACCCTTCAACACAGTAACCATTTTGTCCCAAGCCATAGTCTTATCCTTTCGCTTTCTCTACATCTCCAATTTCAAATTACCCCACCGTGGGGATGCATGACCTTTCAACCTGGTCCATGCAAGCTTCACTTTCGCAGGGTCTTTGATTTTTTTAAAATCAAAGAATTTCTCTAATCGAGTCAACGAGTTATTCTAGGTTTAAGCTTCCCAAGAAGGTAGGGATTTCCATTTTTGGTCAGCCTCTAAAATTTATCAATGCCCTTAGAAGTCCTTCCTCTAGAGATTGGGCTTCTTTGACTTCTTCTCGTGGAACTTCTAGTTCCTATTCATCATCACTCACATCACAAAGATATGTTATTGCTCCTCTTGTCAAAGTTGCTTCCATGGAATCCATCCTAACAAACATGGCCTTTAACAACTCAGTAATTTCATTAGCAGTGCCTTTTTATTATCCATTACCTAACACTTGTATTCCTTAGTGTGCCATTGTAATATATCCATAAGCTAACAACCAAATTTTTCGTTTTTCTCTTTCTTTTTTTCAATCTGAGTCTGGTGACTTTAGTATGAACAACAGTTCTTCCATGCTAGCTTATAGAAGTAAAGAAAACAAGCAATTCTAAGAATATGCAATGTTTAATGCAAACTTTGTTGTTTGAAATAGATTTGTATAATTAATTGCAACCCTCCAAAACATGGAGAGACAAGCACAAGCACAATTACTTTCCATGTTAAAACTAGATACCTTCGAAGCATTAATCGACTGTATTTCTCTAGGCATGCAACTATTGGAATAAAAAACAATTTCATATTTGGTTAAAATGATCTTATAAGTCTTCTTCAAGGAACTGAAATGGGAATGGGCTTTCAATTCTTCCATATTAAAATTTATATCTAGATAAATAAATAAACAATTAGAAGGAGCATAATCTTGCATAATTACGAGCATCACTGTTTTTTTGTTTCTTACACTTCTTACATGAATGAAAAGATGATTATTGATAGGAATTAAAAGTAATGCTCATATTTTCCATAAATCATTGGCAATGAACATTAAACCAAGAGAACTTTACTCTACAAGAATCATAAGCTTATGTTCTAAAAGCAAGATTGATGAGTGTGTTATCGCACATATTGTAGCTTGGGAAAAGCCCAACCCAAACCACAAAGGTGTGACAACTATGGGAGTATTTGCCCACTGTCACCTTAGATAAACACTCTCCTCACATTAGTGATGATGAAAATCACCACAAGGGGGGGATCTCGGGTGAACCTAGGGGGATTGAGATGGAAAGTGAAGGAGTATGAGAGGATTCCCCTAGAGGTCGGAATTAGGAGATGGAAAAGGACTTGATAAAGAGTCTTGATGGTTGGTGAATGATTTGCCAAAGTTGTGTACCTACAAAATAGTGTTAGCCCTACCCAAAACAAGACAATAGATGATAAACAAAGCCTTTAACCAATGGGGAATCAACAAGAAACCTTGTTGTCCCAAAATTGCAGTAGTATGGAAATATATTTCCTGTAGTAAAAAAATTATATCAGCTGCAAATTAGACGACCAAAACCTAGTGCAAGATGATGGAAACAAAGCTAGCAATGACTAGATGATTTCCCAATAGTTAGAGCAAGATTTGGTAGCATTTGAGGGGCTGTTAATTAGAGTTATCGACAAGTATTGTAACAGCCTTATGGCTGTAGCAAAATGTTGTTCCAGCAACAACATCCACCCACCAAAATCAACAAACAATCCACCCAAAATATAGCATTCAGTTAGTAGAACAATTATGGCAGCTTGCTAGTGACTTTTAGCAGTAGAAAAGTGAACAATGAGTGAAGAGAAGATGTTTTTGCAGCAACCCTAATGGCTGTAGAATTAATTTATAACAACAAAGAGATTTACTTGGCCAATCAAGATGCCTCTGGGGCACAAGAAATCCTATAGCATGTAGAAATAGATCCAACTTGAACAATTGCAATATCTCAAAAATTCATGTATACCAATGCATGAATATACAATCTCCAATGCAAGTATATTAGTGCCTTATCAATTGGGTTAATGGAGTCTCTTGTGTATGAGCTAGGGATTGTTACTTCTCTAGGGGTGTAATCCTTTTTACTCCCTAGATCAAACAAAACCTATCAAGGTAAATCTATAAGGATGCAATCCCTTTTACTCATTATAGCAACCTTTGCAAAATAACTCTTTCAATGACAAATAAAAATGGATCTTGATGGAGGGTTTATTCCCTTATACTGCTCCTAGGATTTAGACAAATTAACCTTGAAACAAGAAGAAACAATACAGTTATGCATAAATTCCTTACCAATTTCAAGAGATAGCATGAAAAACCCTTCTTTATCAAGAATATTCTATCACACTACCAAGAAACAAGCATCAAGAGATAGTCCCTTAGCCTTCCTTCCAATAGACAAGTAAATAGCATCCACAATCCACCAAGAAATAGATAGAGCAATTTTCCCAAGTAGGGCGGAAATTTCAGCCAAGAGAGTATGTAATTCTCAAGTACACGATGATAAAAAGACACGGAGGTGACCTCTATTTATATGAGGTCACCTAAAACCAATTTGGCTACTTTTTAAAATGTCAACAACAAATTAGAAAGGTTGATCTCTTCTATTTTCCCTTTTGCAACTTAAAATTACAACAACAAAAAAAGTAATTCCCCTTTTAGGGCTGACATCATGCCCCAAAGGGACATTAGGCCTCTAAGAGGGACGTTGAACCTTTTGGCGAAGATCGTTGGGCCTCCAAAGGCCATGTGCCTTGCCACCAAGTGCTCTAGTGCATTCCAAGTGTCTCTCACTCCGTCAAACCATGTCACATCACCATTAACCATGAGAACCCCATAAAAAAACCTAGCTTCCATGTGACGTCTAGGGCATAGAAGATGACGTTTTAGGCCTTCCAAGGCCAACGTTGAGGTGCAAGGGGCTAGCATGTAATCATCTCATGGTGTCCAAGTGCCTCCAAAGGCAACGTTCATCCTCCCAAGTGTCCAATGAGAGGGGGTGCATCATCCAGCATGTGGGCTTCATGCCCCTATGAAGGTCCAAGCAACCATGTGCCTCCACAAACAAGCTTTCACCAGACAAGGTCTTGCAAAGACAAACAAGTACACCCTCTAAGGGTCCACAAGTCACAAGCATCATGCTAAGTAAGTCATATTTAAGAAAAGAACCACCCAAACATGTGCATCAAATCCCCCCTTTTCAAAATAAGGAAATGCTCAAAGACCTTATACAACTTGACAAATTTAAGTATCGGAGGGTTGTCATGGTGCCTTGTTGGGTATATCATTCCCCAAGTCAAGGAGTGTTTCCCAAGAGGACCCTCTCTAAGTCATGTAATCTCTCTAAGTCATGTAAAAGAGTATGAGGTGGATGGGGGTGTGACTTTTGGGCATGGGGTTTCTTGACATGCAAGGGCTCATATTGTCTCATTTATGGGTGCCTTTGTAGAGGGTGTGCTTGCTCTTGAGTCACCCAATATTTGCGTGCCACTTTTTTCCAAACCCCTTCTTGCCATCTTTTCAATCCCTGCTTTCATTTTTAATTTGCAAATTTGAGGGTCTCCCTTTAAGGGTTTCCAAGCTCTAGCATTACTTTTGGGACCAAGGCGAACACTGAATGAGTAGAGCTCAATTAGTTGGATCGACTTTTGGTGTTCCTTATTTGCTATGTTCACTTTCATTTTAACATAATTTTCTTATTCTTTTATGTTGAAGTTTGAGTAGCTTCGGAAGATATTCTTATTGTATCAATATTGTTGTATTAGACCAAGTCAAAACCCTAAAGAATAATATTATGTTATATTTGTTAAAGTCGACCCTATTGTGCCTTTGTAAAAGTCGACCCTATTGTGCCTTTGTAAAAGTAAACTATAAATTAGAAAGGGTAAAGTATACAAGTCGGTCCTGACCTAATTAAGAGGTGGCCCGACTTGTATTTATAAGAGGTTAGGCGCCTCACTTGGAGAACACACAACACAAGCTCTCTCACACAAGGAAAAGTGTGCAAGTCTGAGGAGGAGGCGCAACTACAGAGTAAGGGTGTTCTGGTGAAGGGTTTTGGTTATCTCTTGGAGGACTATCTTGGTCTAGTGGTGCTCTACCCTATTCTGGTTAGGGTTTGTAGTCTTTCTTCTCATTATCTTCTGTTTGGTGAGATCTCTCTTGAGAAAGAGATTGTACTTGTTGACGAATCTATTTTGAAGAAGCTTTGTTGAGTTTTCTCCCCCAAGAGGGTTTCCCAGGATAAATCTTGTGTTTACTGTGGATGTCTTTCTTTCAATGATCCTTATGCATGCAATTATTGTTATAATTGTTAAAAGTTAAATAACACTGAATACACTTAACTGCTTAAGCGAAATTTTAACAGGGAATACCTATCTGAGGTGACAGTGGGTAGGTGTTCTCTTAGTTGTCGCCATCTTGTGGTTTGGGTCGGGCTTT
>CBVK0100961195.1:0-10172 GCA_900067695.1 Picea abies | reverse complement strand
CTTTATGAAAAAGACCCACTTTTAAGTTGTGGACCACATTCCTAGGTAAATGTTTAAAAACCCATAGGAACCACTTGTCCAAGGTACAAATCTTCATTAAAATTCAACAACAGTTCTAGCTTCAAGTGACATTGCGTGCTCTTTTTCTTTCCATTGCATGTAGCACCCAATGTTCGGACCATCAAAAAAATGAAAGGCAAATAAAGGGCTTGGAAAAATGTTGCATTGCAAACAAAGGGATGCAGTGCACCCTCCACAAAGGCACCCATAAATGAGACAATATGATCCCTTGATATGTCAAGAACCCCAAGCCCAAGAGTACTGCCCCCAATCCACCTCATACCCATTACATTGTCTAGAGAGGGTCTTCTCGGGAAACATCCCTTGACTTGGGGATTGGCCTACCTAATAGGGCACCATGACACCCCTCCCATATCTAAATTTGGCAAAGTTTATAAGGTCTTTGATCATTTGTTTGATTTGAAAAGGGGGGACTCAATGCACTTGTTTGGGTGGTTCTTTTATTAAATGTGGCTTACTTGGCATGATTCATATGACTTGTGGACCCTTAGAGGGCGTATTTGCTTGTCTTTGCAGGACCTTGCCCGGTGAAAGTCATTCATGAAGGGACTAAGCCACTTGGACCTTCATAGGGGCATGAAAGCCCACCGGATGGATGTTGTGCCCCACACATTGAAGGCCTAGGATGATGAATGTTGCACCTTGGATGATGTCTCTAACACATGAACAAGGCTCAAGAACATGAAGAGAAGAGGACGTCACCCTCCTATGCCCAAACATTCCTCTTGGGTAGCATGACATCACACTTTTGAGGGGATGTTTGGCACATTTGGTGCACTTGGTGGTGTTGTGGGCTTGAAGCCCCACATTATAGCTTGATTTGGGGATGATGTGGCACCTTCCTAGCTTGAGGTCCTAGCCTATGGAGGCCTACTTTCACACGTGCCACCTTGAAGAGGAGCTTTATAGGCTTATATGCCATCATTTGGTTATTTTTGGTCATTTTGTAGCCTATGTGGGCAAAAAGGGCAAAACGATTTGCTAATTAAGCATTGTAACTTTGGTTTTAGCCTAAAAATAAGGATTTAATTGTAATGTGGACAAACTATGACTTGGGTTTTCCTCTATAAATAGAGGCAAGTCATTTTTCACTTGGACATAACTCATCACTTGATAATATTACTCTTTGGACTGCAATTTCGACCCTCTTGGAGAATTTCGGCCTCTCTTTTTCTTGTCATAATGGATGCAATCCTACATAAAACTTAGAAGAAAAAAGAGCAACACAACCAACACCAAGTCAAACCAATTCAATATGGACCATTTTAAATTGTGAGACAAGGGGGATAAGATAAGATAAGATAATTTTATTAATGTCCAACAAGTGACCACAAATAGGTCAAAAGGACTGTTAGGTATATTAGGTACAATACATAGTGGGAGTGTAAGTGTAGTTCCTATAAAAACATATCTAAACTCTAAGGTCAAAGACCTAGAAACTAAAGTCTATCATCTAAGAAATAGAGAGATACAAAGTTGGGAGTCCTAAATTAAAAAAGATACAAAGTTGGGAGTCCTAAATTGAAAAGGATCACTCTCAAGTCTCAAGAACTTGAGAACTAAGAGAATTGTCTCGGCAGAGATGCTTGGAGAATGAGCTCAAGTTTTGGATGAGACATCCCCTACCAATGAGGAGGAGGAGGAGTAGAAGCTTCTAACCTCCAAACTTGTATTAGCAGTAGGGGGAACTCTCCTACCATCTGAGGTCGAACTGAAGAAACCCTTGATGGAAGACTGTCCAGATGAACTGGAAGATCTAGGAAGAACATGCTACCTAGAAGAGACCACTCTCTACTAAGATCTAGATGAGTGGGAAGGGGGCTGTCTATTATGAGCGAAATAACTATCATAAGCCCAAACCAGACACTATCATATGGGTCTCATGAGCAGAGGTCGAGGGTCTCCCTGAGATCTCACAAATCTGGAAACTGAGGTGGAACTACTCTTTGTCTGCCTCTTGGTGCCTCTCTCTGTGAGCACTAGGAAGAAGGAGGTGATCATCCTGGTAGTGTCAGATGTTGGGCGTGGTTGAAGCATAGACGATCAAAGCTCGAAAGCCTCCCTTGTGTATAAATCCAAGCAACACTAATCTAAATATTTGAAAATGGAAAGGGTGTTCTAGGACTCTAAAAAGGTAATGGTATTGACTCGAATCTCATAATATATGGGGCATTGTAAAATGAAATGCTCCTCCATCTCAATCTCCTGTAAGTGGCATAGTCAACAAGCCCTGTCCACTCGTGGAATATGGTGATCGACTTCTACCTGATGCTAATGAGAACCAACCCGGAATTAACCGAGAGGGATCTCGAGAGCATGCATCCAATGATCAAGTGTATAGGCTAGTCTAACAATGAGCTCATCTCTCAACTCTGTGAAATGCTCTGCATAGAAGGCCATCTTGGTTTTGAGGCCACAAGATGGATCTACCCAAGTGACCTGAATGTACTATCTATAAATGTCCTCCCTAATTATCATGTTCAACTCCTACTTGTTCGGTAGGAGATGACTAGGGCCATCCAGGGTGTACCTAAACAAGGAGAGCTTGTCCATAAAGATGCCCACTAACTGTAAAAGATGTGTAACCTCAGCAAACAAATAATGGAGTCATTGAGAGGACCCAGTTAAAGCAATGGCAATGGCCTCCAAGGATTTGCCAACATACTTAGGCATCCACCCCATATTTTGTGTGGAGAAGCTACTCTTTAAGACATCAATGCCTAATGAAGAAGATTGCATCAAAATGACCTTATGAACTAACCAACTTGATTCCTTGACCTTTAGAGGGAGACACCAAACTACAAGTTAGATAAAAGAAGAAAAGGAATGGTACTAAAAAAGCATACCAAGTCGACCAATAAGGACCCACAATTTAAAGCAACATGGCTCATACGAAAACATTTTCAAAGAGAATTTCCTCATTTAAGGAGGAATAATGAAAGGACATCATCTTCAAAAGGGAGAGGCCTCATCCATTCATGGGTTGATATCAACTCAATGCAGTCAACTTGAAACCTAGATCAACCTTGACTCAGCTTGACAACTCAACAATTCTATCCCAGTCAACTTCAACTAAGCTTGGTGATTCAACAATTATATCCAATTTCACTTCAACTTTGTTTGGAAACTTAACAACTCAACCCAAGACAACTTCGATTTTTTTTATCAATTCAACAACTCAACTAGTCAACTTCGTGAGTTTCTTTGATACCCAAGTTAACTTCTATTTAGGTTGATGATTGAAGAACTTTACCCAAGTCGACTCAACTTGGTGATTCAGCTATTCTACCCAAGATGACTTCAACTTGGCTTGGTGATTCAACATCTCTACCCATGTCGACTTCAATTAGGGTTAGTTACTTTAATGCAAGTCAACCCAACTCGGCGATTCAACAACATTATAAGGTGACTTTGACTTAGCTTGGTGACTAAACAACTTTACCCAAGTTAGCTCACACTCTGCTTGGTGGCTTCAATAGCCCTATCCAAGTTAGCTCTAACACAGCTTGGTGATTTGACAACCAAACTTTGATTTGACTAAGTGATTTAATATTGGCATTGACTCAACAAAAGTCAACACTGACTTAACTCAATTGATAGAGCCTTTAACCGATGGGCAATTCAACCACTGTGATAACCACAAGTGTAGGTTTCAAAGGTCGTTTCGATGCTTGTAACCAAAATCAGTTCTCTATAATTGAAAATTGTTGTACTTGATTAACAACCTCATATTATTCCCCGGATGGGGTGTGAAGGACGCGAGACGTCATGCCCATCACACTACTAGAGGGCAGCATTGATAGCCACCCAGCAGTAGAGAATGACAAGAATGGCATTTACCACATGCCCTTGGTTGATGAAGGCTTCGAACGAGAAGGTGAGGGGGGAGATCAACGATGGGATTTGGAAGCTTTGGACTTGGTAATATGCCTTGGACAAGAACATGACAAGAAATGATGCTCCTAGTATATGCTTCAGAATGATGGATTGCTAAGGCATGACATCACGTCCATGGTCATGGGGTTTACGGTCATCCAACTCTAGATCAACATCTTCTCATGATGATCCCCACATAGCATGAAATGGCCTTTCCCATCGCCCTCCGTCTATGCAGCAGGTAGCAAAGCACAACAAACTCAGGAAGGGCAGGGAAAGAACTAGAGGAAGGCACTGTGAATGTCGAGATAACCATGGATTATAGGGTACTAGTTCTAGTTTATGAGGTATAACACCTCAAGAAAGAGGCAAAGGAAGCAGAGACAAGGAAACACCAAACAAAGCAGAAGAGGAGGGAGGCCGACCCAACACAATCCAAGCACAAAGGCAATGGAAGACCACCCAGGTGTAGGGCTTGTCGGGAAGCCACCCTAGAAGAACCCGAACTAGAGGTATAAACGTAAAGGCCCAACATATAGCACAAGGTTTTGATGGTCAACACAAAGCCACCACAGTTCATAATCTAGGCAAACTAGAGGAGAAGGTTTGTGGGTACAGGCTACAACGTTCCTACCAACAGCAAGCAAATAGACATGGAATGGCTCACATCATCCCAGATACAAGGCTTTCAAGAAGCAAAACCACCAAGTACTCTTTGACCTTGGATCTATACTGGCATACATATGAAATGATAGCTTGTCACATGGATTTGGCCTCAGAGAAGAACAACCCCGTACTGAGTGGTATCATTGAAGAGCTGCAACAGCTCAATGACAAATACTACTTGTTGAAAGCCCTGCAAGGTCCAAAGCTTGCTCCAGAGGACGGGGATAAGGGAGAAATGGAAGACCACCAGGCTAGAGAGGATTCCCAACACCTCATCTCCCTTGATGATGAGGATGAATAGCATAAAGAATCCATGGTTTCCCTCTATCTCTAAGGCTTCAGTTTATATGTTTTATTTCTACAGTCATGAATCATGATAGCATAGGATTTAATGGCCAAAGCCCAAGATCTATCCAAGACTGTTCTGTTTTGTTTGTATTAAGATTTAGTGGCCAAGGGCCAAACTATACCCAGTACTATTTTGTTTTGTTTCTGCTAGGATACAATGGCCAGGGACCAAGACATACTCAAACTTTTTCAAATTTTGTATCTGAAATTATTCAAGCCAATGGACTTGACAGACTATGATAGAGAATTCAATGTGAGGGTTTCTTGACTGACTTCCCTGACAGCGTATAACTATTTTGACAATTAATATATACGAATAAATAACCTGCCACTTATTAAAAAAACAACCTCACTGTATAAATACCCACTACAAAAAGTGGAAATTATTCAAATGCCAATGTAATCACTCTTAAGTGAGGTTCAGAATTACCAGTTCAAAAAGTAGGCTAGCAGTCAGAGTCTAGAATTCTAGCAGGCGATAGCTGGGATTAAAACTCCCACCCAATAGATCTAAGTGTTCCACTAAAAAGCTTACTAATGGATGGAACTTGGGCTCTTATAATTGTACATCCTATTATAAAATTTGCAGTTTTCTTGTGTTTTATTTGCATATGATTGTGTCAAACTCTATTGGTTTATGTATATGATGAATCTACAAGGACATGCACATGTTAGAATATAAGACTCACTATGTAATAAAGTCTTATAATTGTACATCGTATTATAAAATTTGCAGTTTTCTTGTGTTTTATTTGCATATGATTGTGTCGAACTCTATTGGTTTATGTATATGATGAATCTACAAGGGCATGCACATGTTATAATATAAGACTCACTGTGTAATAAAGTCAATTTATGACTTTAGAATATGTTAATTTTCACTTTTTGTGTAAAGCGGTCTATCCTTCATAAGTGGAAATGATTTGTTTAATGAAGAATATGGAGGTAAACTCCATTGTAATAAATGCACTAGTTATTCATTGATAATATCATATTGTATTATTGTGAGTATCTTCCCTTTAGCTCAGTTATGACTCAACCCTATCTAGGTTTTTCTCATTTAGTGATCTAGCTCATTTTGTAATATGGTATCAGAGTAGGAAGTCATATCAAGAGTCTCGAGCCTTTGAAAGACAAGGTTTCCACTCTTGCAACTTCAATGTCACCTAGAAAGAGAATCAACCAAGAGAGCGAGGGCATATATCGAGTGAAAGAGGACACAATTACTCGTGTGAAGGTGTAAGTGTTATAGCCACCATTTGAAGGAGCAGCCGTACAGAAATTCCAGCCACCGTATGATTTTAATGTCCAATCGTCATACAATTTCTAGTAGCTATTGTTTTTTAAAAATTACAGGCACTATTGCACGAAAATAGTATAACCGCCTTCAATTGTCATATAGCATGCATGCAGTCGTACACTAATGGAATTTCTAATTAGTTGACTTGGGTTTCTAGATCAAGCAAAGAGTAGTTTCAGATTTCTCTGATTAGAACGTTAAACACAGATATGCCATTAGAAAAATATTTTGGATTCAATTTCCACACCTGGAAAGTGAAAATCTAGATGCAACTAATGAACAAAAGCTTGTGGGGAATTGCAAAAGGGATTCAGAAATCACTGACAAATCCAAATAAATTATTGGAATGGCAGAATAGAGATGATAAAGCCAAAGCTATTATTGGCCTTGCTCTCTCAAACTCAGAATTCCATCATATAGATCTGGAAAAATGATCCAAGGTAATATGGAATAATCTAAATAAGCTATCTAAAGCACAAGTAGTGAATGCAAATTTTTCTTTGAAGCTACAATTATTTAGATTCAAGATGTCTGTCGAAGTCACTATGTCTAGCCACATAAACAATCTGAGATCTCTCATTGGACAGATAGCTGAAGTCAAAGCTATGGTAGAGGAAGAAGATGCCAAAGCCATTATGTTAAACAGTCTACCTTCTCAATACATTAATGTAATCTTTACTCTCAGCCAATTACCTTCTCAAACTCTAGAAGATCTGATCGTTGCTCTCTTAGCTGAAGAAAAGAGAACCATTGCAGGAGATACTGAAGGTGATTCTCAACCTGAGATGGCATTATACTCAAGAAATAATTGTAGCAAATCAACAAAAGACAAGGGGGAGATGGAATGTTACTTTTGCAAGAAAATGGGTCACATAGCTTGGAACTGTAGATTTCGAGCCAATGACCTTCTCACGGGAAAAGTCAAAGACAGACCATATGTAGATAATGCAGCCATTGTTGAAGATCCACAGAATGTCGACAGTGGTGATAATCTTACTAAAGAAAGGGCATTCTATGCATTTTAAGAAGCTCGCACTTTGAAGATAGGAATGGATCTAGTGTAGATACAGCTCAGCATGGATGGTTGCCCAGATAGTTCGGGAGTTTGTGGATCTTGGGAATTACCCCTCGTTAGGGTTTTGAGACATGCATGTGGATTGTTGTCCAATAATGAGGTTATGAGACATGCATGTGGATTGTTGTCCAATAATTTAATTCAGGAGTTTGGGGAGGTGGAATCCAAGAACTTGGGAGTTACACTTTTACAAAGATTACGAGGTAGCTTGATTGAGCTCTACCTGGTCCAAGAATTATTTTCAAAGAAGAAGCTTCTAAAGAATGTGTTAGGGACCTAACCTCTCTAACCCCTCACGTAGGTAGAATAATATATTTCCATGTAATAAAGGTCAATATTAATAAGGCCTAGCAATAAGGAAGAATAAGTCAAATGTAAGAAGACCTAATAGAAGCTTCCGCTTCTAAAAGGATCTTCCTCTAGATTGTTCTTTTGGATAGATAGATTTAGTATAAATAGAAGTAGAAGGTATGAGAAGTTTTGCCTTGAGAATTATTGTAATAGAGCGTTGCTCTACTGGAGGTTGCCCCCTCAAAGAAGCAAGTGAACATTGCTTCCTATCAATAAAGGTATTTATTGGTGTTGTGGTTTCATCTATTGTGTTGTTCCGCTATTATTCTCTGCAATATTTCTGTTTCATGCTATTATGATAGATCAGGTACCTTACAGAATGTTTGGTTCTGATGTTTTTTGTGTTCAATCAGTATGTGTTTGCCTTTATTAGTATGTTTTGCTTTCAATATTGTAAGCCTTAAGCGGAGAGTTAGAATATAAGGTTTACTATGTAATAAAGTCACTTTATGACTTTAGGATATGTTAATGCTCACTTTTTGTGTAAAGTGGTCTATCCCACATTCATAAGTGGAAATAATTTGCTTAGTGAACAATAATATATAAAGAGGTAAACTCCATTGCAGTAAATGCACCAATGATACATCAATAATATCGTATTGTATTATTGTGAGTATCTTCCTTTAAACTTACATATGTGAGTCAACCCTATCTAGACTTTCCTCATTTAATGATCTAGCTTATTTTGTAATAACACTCACCCAAACTGTAACTTGATCTAACTATGAAAATTTGCCCTTAGACATAAGTGTCATTGACTAAACTTATACATAAAGCAAATATGACCTTGTGTCTATGAAAATTGGCCTTTAGACATAAGTGTCATTAACTAAACTTGTACATAAAGCAAATACAACCTAATGTCTAGCATCAGTTCAATCCTAGCATCGAGTTGAGTATCTGGTATTAGTGCCCTTTGAACGGTTTTGTTAGTATCAAGCAAAATAGGCACCACTGTCCTAGTTCAAGGATCAAGCTTGTATGATTTGATTGTGAATCAGGATTGTATTTTAAGCATTTTCAATGATATGTAAACTTTATGCATCTCACCATTTCACTTGACATGAACATTGACCTTACCATGCACATATGTCATTAATTTTAAAATTTGTAAAAAACAGATGTGAGAAAATATCACAAAATAAAACCATGACATTGTTAGAAGTCATGGTTCCCTAAATGAACAAATCCTAGAGGAGATGGTATCTATTATGAAAATACATGGATGTTGCAATTGATAGATGACCGAGAATGTGACCTGTGCAACACTATGCATGAAATATTTCACCGTAACTGAGTAGAAACCAACAAGATGGCCACGTAATCTTACTGTAGCCGCTCGTGACATCAACAGATAGAGGAGTAATTTGAAACTTTGTGATTGGGCAAAACTTCTTTGCACCAGTAATACTACTGCAGATTTATTTGTTTTTTTTTGGCATTTTCTAGAAGTTGTTCTTGCACTCTCACATTGTAATTTTACTTGCTGTGTATTCTTCAGTAAGTTCCATTGATCTACTTTTGTTGTCATTTGTTGAACATTAATAAAATTATCTTATCCACTGGCGCTAAGCTAACCATATACGTAGGTTGTTGAAATATTGTAACTGCAAAGAGTATTCTATTTAGTATTGAGTTATTATTCATCAGATCAATCCCCTTTTGTGGATTGATCATGTTGGGCTTTGTACTTGACCAAATCTCTTTTCGTAGATTAGTCAAACCCTAATTATATGTTGCTAATTAAGAAGTCGGCCCCCAGGCCTAATTAAAGTGGTTTTAACCACTAAGAAGAGAAGTCAACCCTGCCCATTGAAGAGACACCTTTCCAGCGCCTGCCAGCTAGTATAAATAAAGGAGGCTAGCACCTCAATTGTTCACTCACTCATCAAGTGCGCAAGTTTGGAGAGTTGCAGTTGGGAGAAGGAAGAGAGAGGCGCATTGCTCAATGTTGGATATTCTCTAGTGTTTTGGTTTATTGTCTTGGCATTGTATTGGCTATCTATATTAAGAAATTTTTTGCTAGGTTTTCTCCCCCATGAGGGTTTCCCAAGATAAATGATCTTGTGATTATGTTTCTCTCAGTGATCCTATCTATGCTATTGTTATCTAGTAAATTGAAAAGAAACTTAATAGTTGCTCTAAAATTAACATGGTATCAGAGCTAAGTTGAAGAGAGCACCTTTCACTGGATAAGCAAAAACGTCACTGTTGTCGTACAAGAAAATTAGGGCTTTTTATTGAAGAGGAATTTCAGCCTAAAACTCATCAAGGAAGTGCGCCCTAGCCTAGCGAGCTCATTGGCAGCTTGAGCGCACTTTTCCAGTTGACAGAACTCCCAGAAAGTGAAACCCTAGTTTTCATCGGTACCAGAAAACTAGGAAACCAGAACCAGTACCAGTCCAGATTTCACCAGAAAGGGTAAAATTTGGATTTTCTGAAATCTGACTGCACCAGTCTACTCACCTCAGCCAA
>CBVK0100961171.1:0-13194 GCA_900067695.1 Picea abies | reverse complement strand
GTGAAGCAGCCGCAGCCGCCGCCGAGCCTTGTACCCAAAGACGGAAAGACCATTCAAGCGGGATTGGGATTGAGCTCGTCGTCGTCGTCTTCGGCCTTGAAGAAGGAGAGCGTTCCAGCCGTCCAGGCTGTTCAAAACCCGGTAAGTTCGACAAACTCAGCTGTAATTTCTATCGAGAAAGACAGTAAGCCGGAGGCGGAGAGCGACGGTTCGAATCCTGGGAGGGATAAACCTGCAACATTAACAACACCCCCTGTTCAGAATGCGAAAAGAGAATCCGAAACTATTTCGCTGAGACCCCAGGGAGTTTACACCCCCCCTGCCGCTCGAGGGATGCAGGCCGTGCATTTGCCTGTCGGCGCGGGCGTTAAGCGGCCAGTTTCTGTAGAGAATGCCGCGGTTTCTCAAGAGAAAACCGAAGCACCGCCTGCCCCATGTGACCAACCTGCACAGATTACCGAACCCTTAGGGCCTTTCCCTCCCGAATCACAACAGCCCATAGATGAAAAGGGTCCAGAGACTCTTAAAGGCGAAGCCATTGCGGATGCCCTGCCGTCGCTGCAGCAGCAAATTAAACCCTCGCGCCCAGAGCCCTTTAGACCGCCGCAGTTGCGGGGTGATGCGGCCGCTCGGATCGCAAAGCCTGAAGTGGAAGCCGGGCCTAGTTACCCTCCTACCCCACCTCGGGATGATCCGAGCCTTGGCCGCAGGGACACCCGCAGCAACTTTCAGCAGCAGCCGAGGGGTAGGAGAGAGGAGCGACCAGTGCAGGATGGGGGGAGGTACTTTAGGGATCCACCGCAGGGTAGGTATGACCACCCAGAGGATCGCATGCATGAGCGCCCGGGCTCGGGTGGAAGTGGATACTATTACTATAATAGAGAAGGTAATTCTCATTCTCGGCCAGGACCGGAGGGAGGGAGGAATTACGATATCGAGGTTATAAGGCCTGGCTCTGGAGGAAGTGACTATGTGAAGGATCGGTACAATAGCAACAATAGGGATTTTGCATATGGAGGCAGGCAGAATTTTGACAGGCAGATGACAAGTGCCCCGGATAATCTGTACAGAGAGGGGCATGGTAACAGCTATGATTCTTCTTATGAACATAGGCAGGATTTTAACAGGCAGGATGGAACGTATAGGAATAACTATAATCATCAATTCAGGACTGGTGGCATGAATAGAGAATTTGTGAACAGAGGTGGGTACGGTGGTGGTGTTAGAGGTGGTGGAGGGCAAAGGAGGGAACAGTATGGAAGAAACAATCATTTTGGCCCAGGGGGGCACTTTAGAGATAACTTTGGGCAACCTTCAGTTAATGGCAGGTTTTCTGGTCAGCAGAGAGAGCAGGAGGGCAATTTCAGACAACAATCCAGGATGCAGAGAGATACTTATGGGGGTGGTGGTGGTTATCGATACAATGATCTTGGACATGCCTCAAATACGGGATATGGTGGTGAGGTTTATCAAAGACCTAGATCTGGAGGATATGAGGTTGATTCGACAAGGCCTGGATCTGGTGGATATGGAGGTGACGTGGGAGGAAGACCAATTGGATCTGCAGATTCCATGATGAACAGGCCTGGTTTTTACAATGGACATAGGTCTCCTATTTCTCAAGATAGAACGGGGCACGAGGACTATGCGAGTGGGCCTCAGGGAAGATACCAGTTTGATGGCCTAGGCTCTAGAATGAATGAGATGCAGGGTGTGGATGCAGGTTATCAGAGGCCTAGATCTGGTGGCCATAGAGGTAATGTAACAGTCATTTGATTTTTATTTAAAAGAATCTGCTAAGGTTGAAATCGCCATTGTCCCATCTAGGCATAAGCTTTACTGTGGTAAAATTAGGGATGTTGCCGTACTGCTGTGCATAGTCATTATTCTTACTCGCCCATAATTTTTTTTACAATGGCTTCCTCTGCGTGTTATTTTTTTGACTTGTGCCAATTTAATTATGTGGTTTGCAAAACTCGTTCCAATATAATTTTGTGGTTTGTGATGGAAGAAAAACATCTTTAAACTAGCTTTGATGGTCACTATATGAGTAGTTGTCAAATTTTCAGGTATTAGGGTTACCTATGCCAGGCTTTTAGTCTGCTCAATTGGGCTGAAGAGACTTTTGGGATGGATTAGTGTTATTTTTCTAACATAGAGAACTTGCTTCTTATAGGAATTGTTTCTGGAAGGTCCATGGCATCTTCAGATTCTCAGATGGGCAGTTCTAATAATTTCATTGACAAAATAGACCAAGAGGGGTTTTCTAGTAGACCTCAAGAAAGGTACCACTTTGATGGTTCATTTTCAACAGCAGAAGTTCAGTCTTCAGACTTCGCTTCTAACAGGAGATTAGATAATTCAAGGGATTCATTCAATGAGTTTGATTCGTACAGACCACGGCGAGATACTTACAAGGCAGAGGTAATCATAGATGAAGAGCATCAAGAAATTGGTCGTGATTGTTCAATGGAGTATAATATCCTTAATTCAGAATCCTTCAAGAAGGCAGGGAGACATGAAGAGGAATTAGTAAAATCCAATCACAAAGTGGATGCTGAGCAAACCTTTTTTGGAGAAGATAAAAGGCCATATCTTACAGAGGAAGAGCAGCAAATAGAAAATGCAAGAAAAAAAATTGTGGACCAGGACCAGTTTTCTGAAGGAACGACTCTGCAAAAGAGGCAGGAAGGAGGCCTTCAACAAGACATGAGAGAAGAGGTAGTTGAAGTTGCCACAAATGGAGAACCAATTATAGAATCTGCTGAGTCACATATTGTAATTCATGGGACAAGTGGACAGCTGAAGGAAGAATCTGCAAAAGAGGCAGGAAGGAGGCCTTCAACAAGACATGAGAGAAGAGGTAGTTGAAGTTGCCACAAATGGAGAACCAATTATAGAATCTGCTGAGTCACATATTGTAATTCATGGGACAAGTGGACAGCTGAAGGAAGAAGATGGCCCAGCTAACTTATATAGTCTTGAAGAGCAAGACAAATTGGCTGATAGGTTTGCCTCTAGTAAAATCTTGGCTGGCCATACTCCTAGACAAGTTCAAACTGATTCTGCATCCAGTATGAGGCCCCCAAACTATTACGGAAATAGAGGTGCAGGTCAACAAACAAGTTCATATCGGTCAAGATCTTCCTCAAACTCATGGAGGAGAGAGACCAGTGAGACCAAAAATGTTCCAGCACGTGGGTTTACAAGTATGTATGGAGAACACAATTACAGGTCACAATCCAGGGAATCTTCCACCGCAGAAAGATATCAGGTAATCTCTCTTTGACCAACATACTAAAGATACATTTATCACTTATAATTTGAAGTTCCATGTACTTGATTGCTAAAGGGAGGTCTGTATTTTAATGATGCCATTTGATTAAGTTTTTACAATGCTTTGAGAATAGTGAGTACATCGATTTTGTCCTTTGCTGATTGCTGTGTTGGTGAACAGTTTTGACACAGGGATGAAAATGTTTATATCTGTATTTGTTCCGGCCTTTAAAAATGGAAGGCACGTGTTTGAGAGGCTTAAAGAATCTTATTTCCTTTTCAAATTGAGACCCTGATGAATATGCATGGCAGGAAACCTGTTGTGTTGTTGGTAAGCAATGATTAGTACATCTAAGTATTTGTGTTTTTCTGAGGGATCCTACAAATTGGCTATTGGAAAGGATTCTAAATCAAATTAAATAGAAGTGTATGAAAAGTAGAATGAAGTGCACATCTATCTATGCTTTCATTTGGCTTTTCTGTTGTGTTCTCTAGCATGTCTCATGCTTTTGTAATTTTCTGAGCAGGACAATTTCTAGCTTTCACTCCAGTTGGAAGTGGGCGAATTTGGTAATGCTGAGTGTAATATTTTACATATGATCACATCCTGCACTGCATAATGGAGTATTTTACCCTAGTGGAAAGGGCATTGTAGTGTTTATGCCTCAAGTTCGTTGTACTTGCCAACTTGACTTGGAAGTTTCAAAACTAGGGCTGGCTTCATTGTTCTTTGTGGTAAAATCCAATCCTGAAATATCAAAAATAGTGTTTCTATTTATTTGTAGATAAGTGCCCCTTTAATTTAGGGCGCTCAACTGGCTTTTACTTTTTGTTTTTAGATGTAGTGATAGGTGTTTGTGAATTACGTTTTGGACAATGCTACAGGGCTCTTAGCTTGAGAATTAGCTTTTAGCTGTTGGGATGAATTCATATCATCCGGCTGAAAATATTGTAATTGCCAACAATGCAATATGGGTATCGACTTTAGAGGATGCCATTTACGCTATTGAAATATGCAATAAATTTAGAATGTGTTTGTTTTAGTTGAACACCTAGTTTTTTTACATACAATTGTGGTAGAGCTATGTGCTTATACTGAAAATGTGGGCTTTCCTATTTCAAATGGATACATAATCTCAGATCTTTTACTGAGACAAGCAATCAATCAAGATAAAAGTGACAGTATATTTTCCTTCCTGGATGTTGCAAAACTGAAGCACACAGAAATGCATTTCTTTAGAATTACTGTCTATGAGTTTTGATTAAGATGCTCCCATTGAGCACTTCACCTGTAAAATTGAAAGGTGGTTCTATGGTTTCTGAATCACCATGCGTAAAAAGAATGCTAGTTTCTTTATGTTTAATAACAGTTTAACTGGTATGTCTAATGCATCAAAATAGCATCCAGTAGTCACCATCGCTATTCAATGGTCAATATTTCACTGCAATTCATTGTTGTCTAGAACTTGGCCATACATGGCAGAGTCTAACATGAAAGGATCTTATAGAAACAATTCTAATTGATTGCCAGTTTAAATAACTGTTTTTACCTTTCTTAAATGTAAATTCAGTGAAGTCAGGTGGGTTGTGGTGAATTGGTTAATCAAAGCACGTTCAGTGCTGAGATCTGGGTTGAAATCCCCCAGAGGACATGTTGCTGCATTGAAGCAGCGAACCGAGTTAACTATTGTATCTGAGACTGGTTGAAAGTCCTGGCGATCTCGACGATCCATATCTCAATGGACAAGGCTAGCTTCAAGTCTTGGGGAACTTTGTCATAATGGATATCCCTTGGGCATGGCATATAGGCCAAACGTAAGCCCATTTCCTTTACAAAAGGGCTATTTACCAACCCAAAAATATGTAAATCCAGTGAAGGATTTTGTTATCAATGGAGTTTTGGAAATGAAACGGTATCAAAAAATTAAGACCGTGTTACAAATGACATGCATTTGCACTGGGTGAATAACAATGAATGTGAAAACTGAATATAAGCATTTGAGCATGTAACTGCACACTTGAGCAACAGTCCAGTAGATTTCTTTCACTGGGATCATTTTGCATCATGGTAAATGGATATTTAGAGACGACTGCAAGTGCATACTACTGGAAACATTGATGTTGTATTTTTTATAATTACGAGTGCAAGTTATGTAAAATAATATCTGCCCTGTATTTGCAACGCAATTTGAGATTGTAAACTTCCTTTTTGTTGGCAAATACTCTGCAATATAGCCCTTTCATGTTTATACTGTAGATATGCTTCAAACTTGATCCATTGTTGAGTATGGATTTATTTCAATTGTTAGATATTGAATGGTTGGTTACTTTTATAGTCAAGTTCTCATGATTAGTTTTTGAATTTGAGGAATGTTTAAATGACTAGGAGAATCTCTCACAGATCGAGGATACTTGCAGAATGTAATGCAATACTTGTAAAGGTGAAGTAAAATGGGGAAGCAACTAAATGGGATGCTGCCTTTGGTGTTGGACATGCTATTTGAATACTTGGTTCCATGCAAATTGAAAAAGTGCATGACGCGACAACAATTCTCTTTTTGCTTTTTGATGTTTGACACAGGATGGTTTGATCTAGGGTGACTCCGTTAGTTATCTATTTATCAATGTTGTTTACATTAGAGAAGATAAATGGAAATATATCCGATTAATGTGAGTTCTCGTGAATTGTATGAAAACATATTTAGATGAATATATGAAAATATATTTAGTTGAATATAGCTTTGTATTAGATAATTTATTTTGTGTATGTTAATGCATTGTAACCTTAATAACATTCGCTTAGAAGATAGATACAAATTGAACAATTTGTTTTTCTTATTTCTAATTCTTTTAGAAGTACAAAGAACATTCTTAATTTATCATTTTTATATCCTAATTACCTTTGGAGTTGTTCTCTCTTATCTTTCTTATTAAAAGTAATTACCTTTGGAGTTGTTTTTTCTTGTCTTTCTTATTATCAATTAATTTTAGAATCACAAAAAGCATTTTTAATTTTTCAATTTTTCATATCTTAATTATCTTTACCTTTGTTTTCTCCATCTCTTCATTATTAGTTAATTCAATTTGTTCTACTTTGGATTTCTCTTCAAATCTTTAGATATCCAATGTCTTTTCTATCCTGTTCTATTCAATTTTGTTCCATTTATTTTTCTTGTTTTTGAATAATGTTGATACCTCCTCTTCCTTTTTTCATCATCCATGTTAATATTCTTTCTTTTTATTTTTATTTTGAATAATGTTGATTATCTCTTTTTTCTTTTTATTAACCATCTTAATATTTTAATAGAGAATTGCTTATCCTCTTTTTATTTTACCTCATCCTTTTGAATGTTGTTGATTCTCTCCCTTTTCTCTTTTTATCAACTATGTTAATATTTTAATGTGAGAGTTGCTTCTCATCACTCCAACTCTTGGCCACTTTCTAGGACATTGTTCTCGATGAACGACTTAGATACACTTGCCACGATGAATCGACGACTAAAACTCATTTAGACTCTAAACAAAGTTCTTTGTCAGAAAGACAGTTCGATTCGAGACTTAGTCAATTTTTGGTTCTAGTAGGCCATCCTCCTTGAGGTTCGTCGGATTCTCAAGGGTTCATAAATCGCTCTAAGACCCTCGTGGTCCTTCCAATTTCATCGCAAGTGAAGTTCTTGCATATCTTGCAAGCTTTCCACTTAAGAATAGGAGGTTCTAACAAAACTTGAGATCTCTTACTCTACCCAGAACTTATTAGAGGCTAGGATACTACTGTCATCTTTCATACGAAGTTTTTGTCCATATCTTGTAAACTTTCCTCTCAAGGCTGCAAGTCTACTAGGAATATATCGCACCACACAGTGTTCCTTTGACTTCATGAATTCAATAGATTAATGGTGGAAATAAAAACATACATTTCGTTTTACTCAGAGCTTTCTATTCACACATTTCACATATTTTCACATTCATCAATCAAGCCTTAATCATTTTAATGCAATACAGAACACACTTTGTATAGATCAAGTTAAATACTTATTTGATAAATATTAGCACTCAAATGACTGAGAGAGGGCACCTTTCCTCCCAACCTTAGGCCATTTTGTAGAGTGCCTTCCTACAATACGCCACCCCTGTGCCAAGTCATTATATCAAAAGGGAATGATTCAACTGGTCCCGAAGTTCATATGATCTAGGAAAGTTATTCTACTTTCCCCCACTGACAACGACTGAAGTTGCCCCCTTCCCACTAAGCTTAGGCCTTCCACATGTTTATCAAGTAGTTTATTAATTGGATTTCCTCTACACAAGGGAATTCTTTTCTCTGCTATATAGTCCCTTGGCGACCTGCCCTTACCGGTGTCGGTTTTTGTCCAGTAAGTACCAAGCTGTGACCCTTTATCACTTCAGTCAAGATCCAGGTCTTCTCTGTTGCAGGGTGATCATCATTAAATTGGACAAGCTTCCTATTTTTTTCAAGGAAAGCTCTCCACTTTCTTCTCCTCGATCTGCGCCAATGAACGCCTCTATTCTCTGTGCCCTTCACCTTTGAGCTCGTCGCTCCTACTCTTCCTTGGAGTATTTTCCTTTGTGCATTGCATGTTCTATTTCACTACTTGTTTTTCTTTTCTTCTTCGTATGTCCGCGCCCTCTTATTTTTTTCTTTCGGTGATGTTTTTCACCTTTGGTCTCTTCTTCAAATCCTTGGGATTGTCGTGGCTTTTGTCTAACGTGACCAGTTGTCTGAAGTTTGAATCCTTGAAGGGGAAAATCCATGGTGTCCTATTCCTCAAGTCATTCAATCAACCTCGTGCCTTCTTCAAGAGACCAAACTGTCAACAATTATTAATTGCTTCAACCATTGATCTGACTTCCATTACTAGTCACGTGGTTCCATACCGAACTAGGCATGTTGGCAGGTGTATGTTCATGTTTGTAAGTATAGGAAAGCTTGCTAAGTAAACTTCCTATTTTCTTCAATAAAACATCTCAACTCTGCTTGACCTGTCCACTTCATCAATTCCCCATGTGATATCATGGCTAGTACTCTAAAGGATTTTTCTCTCCTTGGTCAACTATTTGGTGTTTTCATAAATCAAAGCATGATTACAAGTTTCATAACATAATTATATGAAGTCTTAAGCATAATTACAATCATGGGGGAAAACAGGGTGTTACATTCCCCTCCCCCTTAAAGGAACACCGTCCTCGGTGTTTAAAACACTATGTATATACAATTATATAGAAAAAAAATGGGTATGCCATTCTCATGGCATCTTCTAGTCCTCATGTAGCCTCATTTGCTCAAAAATGCTTCCATTACACTTTGACCTGCATGATGGTTGAGTTTCAGAGCATTGTTTCTCTTTTGTCCAAGATGCATTGTGGTTCTAATTAGAACTCGCCCTCTGGTTCCACCTGTATCACAGTCCAATCAATAACATGATTAGGGCCATGAACATATTTATTTAATAGACACTTGGAACACATTATGAGCTTTAACTGAGGGTGGTAATGCAAGTCTGTATGCCACTGACTCCTCTCCAAAACTTCGAAGGGTCCACAATAGTGAGGTGCCAATATAGCGCATGTTTCCATCCTTAAGGAACTTATCTTGGGCTTCACCTGAAGATATACATGAGCTCCCACCTTGAACTCTTTATGAGTCCTCTTGCTGTGTGCATAGCTCTTTTGTCTATGCCGAGCTATCTTCAGATTCTACCTTATCTTAATCAGTGTCTGTTCCATTTCCCTCATCAACTCGGGTCCAAGTGTGATTCTATCCACTAGACCGTCCTAGCTGATTGGAACTCTACACTTCCTGCCATATAGAACCTCAAATGGGCTCATCTTCAATGATTCCTGATAACCATTGTTATAGGATAACTCTACCAAGGGTAGATATTTTTCCACTACTTGGGTTGATGCGGAGCATGCATCCTCAACATGTCATCTAGCACTTCGTTCACTCTTTTGGTCTGACCATCTATTTGATTATGGTAGGCCGTGGTAAATGCCAATTTTGTTCCCAAGCCCGCAAACAAGCTTTTCTAGAAACTTGAGGTGAACTTAGCATCTCTGTTTGAGATTATGGTCTTGGGAAGACCATGCAATCTGAAAACTTCTTTTATGAAAACATTCGCAACATCTATGGCCTTAAAAGTAGACTTAATATGAACAAAATGAGTTGTCTTTCTCAACTTATCTACTACATCTCAACTTATCTACTACAACCATGATTGCGTCATGTTGTTTCACTGTCTTTGGTAGACCAACAATAAAATCCATGGAGATTGCCTCCCATTTCCACTTTGGGATTTGCAAAGGCTGCAATAGACATGCAGGGTGTTTGTGCTCAACCTTCATCTGTTGACACTCTAAACATTTAGCAAAGTGCTCGACAATGTCATGCTTCATTCCAGGCCAATAATACAACTGTCTTATTGTTGTTACCATATTTTGATAACTAGAGTGATCTACATAAGGTTTTCTATGGAACTCATCCATAACTAGATGTCTCAACTCTGCTGAATTAGGAACATACAACCTATTGTTATACAATAACAATTCATCAATCGAGATTTTATATCCCTCGTATTTCTTTTCTCTAGGTTCTTGTTGTAACCATTCTTTTACCTGGGTGAAGAACTCATCTCTTTGCAAGAGGGTTTTAATCCTCCACTAGATGTCAGGCTCTCCTACACTTGTTACTACTAAATCTATAGTATGTACACTCTGATTGAGTGTATCTTCCACTTTGTTCTCTTTCCCTTTAATATGTTTGATTTCAAAGTCAAAATCACTAATCAACGCCATCCACGTGGCCTATCTAACAATCAACATTGGTTGGTCGAACACATACTTTAATTCACAGTGGTCCGTCATCAAGACAAACCTTCTTACTAGTAGGTAATGTCTCCACATCTTCAATGCATGCACAATTGTTGCAAGCTCTAGATCATGAGTGACATACTTCTGCTCATGTTCGTTCATTTTTCTTGACTCATAACAAATCACTTGCCCTTCTTGCATGAGCACTCCACCGAGTCCTTCTTTATAGGCGTAGGTACAAACCAATAATTTTTTTTCAGGGTCTGCGATCTTCAAAATAGGGGCATTTGTCAGAAGATGTTTCAACTATTGAAAGCTAGCCTCACACTCAAATGACCACACAAATATCTTCCCCTTTCTTTGTAATGAGGTAATGGGATTACCTATCTTGGAAAATTCCCTTATAAACCTTGTGTAATACCCCGCCAATCCCATGGAATATATCACTTCAGTTATATTCCTGGGGGTAGGACAATCCATGATTTTCTTGATCTTTTCGAGATCTACTGCCACTCCTTCTGTTGAGATTATGTGTCCTAAATACTATATATCCTTTTGAAAGAAATCACACTTGCTAAACTTAGCATACAACTAGTTCTCTCACAACATTTGTAACACCATCCTAATATGTTCTTCATCTTCTTTCTTGGTCTTGGAATAAACCAAAATATCATCTACAAACACTAGGACAAACTTGTCTAGATATTTGTTGAGCACACTATTGATTAAACACATGAAAGTCACCACTACAAACTCATAGTATCCATATCTCATTCTAAAGGCGGTCTTGTGGATGTCCTCATCCTTGATCCTGAATTGGTGGTATCCAGACTTTAAGTCAATCTTTAAAAAGAATGCAACGCCTCTGAGATGATCAAAGAGATCATCAATCTTGGGTAAACGATACTTGTTTTTTATGGTCATTTTTTTCAACTATCTGTAATCAATACACAGTCTCAAAGTACCATCATTCTTATTTACAAACAGGGTTGGTGCTTCCCACGAAGATACACTCAACTAGATGTAACCTTTATCCAACATTTTCTTCAATTGTACCTTCATATCCACCAACTATGGTGTAATCATTTTATAGGGTACTTTTGATGTTGGTACTACTCTAGGTACAAGATCTATTGAAAAATCGAGATCTCTCTTTGGAGGTAGTCCAGGTACCTCTTCTGGAAATACATCCTTAAATTCCCACAACAGAGGGTGATATTCAACCTTCAACTCCTTGCCTTCTGTTGAGTTTAGCACTTGTATAGCATACAAGGGACACCATTTTCGACTGAACTTCTTAAGATGCAACGTTGATATCTGTCTAACTGAAACTGACTTTTGAATGCCTTGCAAAAATCTTACATGCCCTTCTTTATCTTCACATTCCAAAGTTTTCTCATAATAGTCCAGTGTTGCCTTGTGGGCAGATAACCAATCCATCCCTAACAACACATCATACGATCCTAGCGGTTGGATATTCAAGGTTGTTTGCGTACATAGTCCACTCATCTCAAATGGACAAGCTGCTATGACCTCGACCACTTTTCTCTTAGTACCTGTGGCTAATTGAATTAACCACGTTTTTTAATGTTTCTTCCTCTGTAAGGAACATGCTTTAACAACTTGAGGTGAAACATAACTAAGATTAGATCTAGGATCAATTAAAATAGAAACAGGTTTCTTGGAAATTATACCTTACAACTCCACTACAAAAGCTTGGTCGTCTGCTTTCCGGTTCTCCATAGTTGCATATATCCTTGGCACACTTCTAGCCAAATCATTGACTGTAGTTGCTTCATGTACGTGATACACCTTCTTGTTGTCACGCTGTCTATGAGGACAATCCCTCAACATGTGGTTCTCCACAACCCTAACACTATAAAGGTACTTTCTTAGGCTCCTTTGCTCTTTCTCTTGCCTACTCCACTGGTCTATTTCCTCTTTGATATGGAAAATTTTGTTGATGCACACTTCTACTTGGTTGACCAAATTGTGCACCCTTCCTTGAATTATGATATGGAAAGGACTTGGCTCCCTTTTTCTGGAATTCACTCTTATCCTTTCTTTTTCAATCCTTGAAAGACTCTTGCTTGTGCCTAGATTGATCATAACAATACTTGGTCTTCCTTATAGGGTCTTCCAATGTCTTTGGCTTATCAAATTCAATTCTGTCTTGATAGGACTGTGGCAATCCACTGAGAAAATGTTTCACTCTTGCTTTCTCATCCTTGAGGTAAGGAACATACCTCAACAACTCCACTCTTGCTTTCTCATCCTTGAGGTAAGGAACATACCTCAACAACTCCATGCATATTTTAGCATAGATGTCCATGGTAAGTTGACCCAACTTATGCTTGTGGAATTCCTTGGTTTTGTCATCGAAGTACTTATCTGATAAGTATGTTTTTTTGAAGTATTTTTCAAACTGTTTCCAAGTCAGTTTTCTTTCCTCCAGTCCTTTGATTTCCTTGAGGTCCTCCCACCAAATGGAGGCTCCTCCATTCATATTGAAAATGACAATCCTTACCTTGGTATTCTCAGAGTAATTGTGTACTTCAAAGTACTTCTTTAGAACAAACAACCATGCCTCAACTTCCTCTCCTTTTTTAATCTCTCCATCAAAGACAAGCGACTTAGCCTTCTTGAATTTTTCATTCAAAGAATTATGAGAGTGCCTTCTCTTGTTCTTCGTAAGAACACTCGTTCCAATGTCACTGTTGGACAATTCTTCAGAAGAGGTCTTCTAGTTGGATGACTCTGCAGAACCACTTCCACCAGATTTTCTTTTCTTGGTGTCTCGATGCCTTTTCTTGGAAGAACTTCTTCCCATATTGTTATGACTTAATCTAAGCCTTTGGGCATCCGATGGGGTCTTCAACTTTTCTGACTGCTGTAACTCTGCATTACTAGGGCCTTGTTGCAGATGCTTTTGGATTTCAGACCAATTCTGCAGTAACACTACATTCAACTCTGCTTGCTTGGGTTGATCTCTCACGATCCTCTCATTAGTTGTCTTCAGGATTTTAATAGTGGTCATCAAATCTGGAGGGGTTTCTCTATCCTTCTGGCCATCAGATTCCTCATCTTTGC
>CBVK0100961158.1:0-28796 GCA_900067695.1 Picea abies | reverse complement strand
CATATCTAGGAGAGGACTTTCTGTATTAACATAAGAGATCTCTTGGCATTGTATTGGCTATCTATATTAAGGAAGTTTTGCTGGGTTTTCTTGCCCTAGAGGGTTTCCCAGGATAAATGCTGTGTCTCTTGTGATTGTCTATTTCTTAGTGATCTTGGATTATGCTATTGTTATCTAATGAAATGCAAACATCTATAATAACGGCTTAAACATTAACAATATGTACTTTGATGTAAGTATTAATAAATAACAAGCTACCTTAAAAAAAAGTGACATGGAGCTTAAAACTCCTTAAAAAACAAAATTTACAAACACACACAAAAAATAAATAATAGATTATCTCTATTATTGCAAATAAACAATATGAAATATCCAACCAATATTATGCTAAAAACATTATTTTCATTAAAGGCCCTATTTCCTCACCTTACAATAAATCATGTTTAAAAAAAATAAAATTAAGTTTTTTGTATTATTATTATATGATGGAATATACATCTCAAGAAACCCTCCAAGTACTTCCCCTCATTTTAAGGATGACATTTTTGGTAACCTAATGCGGCGGGGACATCGACTGAGGCTCAATAATATCTATAGAGGCAACCCAGGGATTGACCCCGAGACCTTCTACTTGTAATTCACAATACTCAACCACTTGAGCTAACCCATCGAATTACAACAAATCATGTTATTTACACTGATATAAAATTATAGAAAAGCCTTAACCTAAAAGAATTTTGATTTAGCCTTTTTACGCTTGAACTAAGTTATAGAGGCTTGGCTATTTATACATTTTAGATGATGTAAAAAATATTATCAAGGTTGTAATATAAATTTGACTTGTAGGTACCCAAAAATATATTAAATGGTTATAACATTCTTCATTTACTTGTGTTAGTGAATAAATAACCATCTTTTATTTCTTTTAATGTATATGAATGAATTTCCCCGGTGGGGTGATACATGCACCCATATGATGATACAGATGAAGAGTGAAGGCCTTGACACTTGGCGGCCCAGGGTCCTAAGGGGACAGGTGGAAGGCGTCAGGGTTAAATTTCCTCGCCATTTCATGAAGTCGACGATCATTATGTTGCATGCGATGGAGCGAATGTTGGTTCATCGTACTAGTGACGAGAAGAGAAGTAAAGGCCTGCTTGTGTTTGGAGTTAATATGGCTTGTTTGTCATGGGAGGAGTGTTGGAATCAATTGATTGTGATGTGGGTTGCTAGACTATATTATCTCACCCGCCCGCATCTGGTGTGAATGCCTTTCGCTCCTCTCCTCCTCTTGTTCTCGTAGCTACCCATCCCTCTCTCGAGATGTGAGAATTCTCACCCTTTCCATGCCTCACGAGACAACAAGAGTGTGTAGGGGTTCATGTTCATTCATAAAATTTGAAGTACAAAGGGGAAGTCTAACATCCTTGGCAAGTGACAAGGTTACCATGTATGGAAATATGGAGACTCGAGTTGCTAAACCACATGGAAATTTTGTTCCTCTAGCAGATATGCAGGATTCAATTCAAACTCTGGATGAAGACATGGTATGGGGATGTATGGTTGAATGGTATGAGCTCGTGGGCGAACCAACGCTTGAAGTTGGTAAAAGGATTCCAGATCATCTATTGTAGAGCAAGCTCGTGGATAAGGTAGAAGAGAGTTCCCCTTTTCCCCTATCCCGTTACCCCTCCTCACATTCTCAATATGATGTGGCAAACAAAAAATCAGAGGTAGAGACAAGAACCATATGACTGATGAAGGACCACTTGAAATAAATCTTCGAGATCTAAAGTGAACAGGAAGACCAACGAAATCGGATGGAAATTCTTGATCAAAAGGTTAATCTACTACTTGATATCTGCTCCAATCCTCAATAGCACTAGAATGCTCAGGAGAGACCAGGTTATCCAGTCATCATTCTGAAATGATCCACACCTCTTCAACAATGCACTAGGGACAACTCGTTAGGAAGCTCGAGCTCTAGCCCATCTAAATGATCAAATGTTGATCTTTACTCTTGGTTACAAGTTCATTTTTTGTTTTACTACTAATATTTTGATATATGTATGGGTAAATAGTGCAACATTCTCAATTTTTGGGCCCTAGAGGATAGTACTTTATTTTGAATGGTCCTGAGCTTAAGCTGGTTTCCTTTATTGGCATCCCAAGCATATAAACACTATGAGTGTATTTTATTTTGCTTTTAGAAGATAATACAAAGTTTTAACTAAAAAATGTATATAAATGAATTTATATCTTTACTGCTTTTGGCATGAATTTCCATATAAGATAAACAACATATAGTACTACTTGGTTGGTTGGTAGTATATTGGATCTTGGTGTTCACATGTTTTATAAAAAAACTCAAATAATAAGTTAATGATATTATTGATGATAATCTTTGTATTAATATAATCATTAATTCAAATAATAAGTTAATGATATTATTGATGATAATCTTTGTATTAATATAATCATTAAGTGTAAAGTTAAATACAAATTCAAATCAATTTTGATATAATAAATACGCCTAATAAATTAATGATATTATTGATGATAATCTTTATATTAATATAATCATTAAATGTAAAGTTAAGTACAAATTCAAATCAATTTTGATATAATAAATACGCCTCATTTACAACATCAACATCCCAACCAAAAGTCTTTGTGTTGTAAATCCCAACGGTCATGTACTCTTTACTCTTGTGAAATGTCAACATAAAAAAACTTATGGGTCAACATGTTAGAGCACTCTACACGACTTTGGTGTATATGATGTACATATACACCAAAAAAAATAAACAATGAAAGATATTTTTAAAAAATACATATATCATATTTTTAAATATACATATATCATATTTTTTAAAAATAAAGTTGATATCAAGTATATCATATTTTTTAAAAATAAAGTTGATATCAAGTTGAACTATTTATTTTTTTAAAATAAAGTTGATATAAAATTAAATTATTTTGATTTATTAATATGGTGAGTAAAATATAATTTTTTTTAAATAAAGTTAACATAAAGTTAATTGATTTTGAATCATTATCGTTGTGAGTTAATCATATTTTTTTAAAAATAAAGTTGATTTAAAATTAAATGATTTTGATTTAAATCTAAATGATTTTATTTTTGATTTAAAGTTGAGATAAATCTAAATGATTTCGATGTAATGAAGTTATTAAAAAAGAAAGATAAAAGTTGATTTTGATTTAAACTTAACAACTAAAGTCAAAATTTATATTATGTTGTCCAAACACAAAGGCCCACCTCTTTCATGGAGCTTGAGCAAGTATTTTAGTTCAATAAAATACAGATAGAATAATTTTTTTTAGATAGAATTATAAAACATAATATATATAATACAAAATACAAGAAATATTATATTGTAAATATTTTAATTTTTCATATTACTTATCAAAAGAGATTTGTAAAATCGAGTTGAGTTTTTAAATTTTTTATATTACGTAGATTTACAAAATCGAGTTGAGTGATTTTACATATGTGGTCCTTTACTTTCAAAATATTTATTAAAAGAAATTTGTTTTGTTTTATTATTTTAAATATTGTTTAAATTTTTAAATTAAACAATGAAAAATATTTTAATAATATTTTAATAATTTTGTAAAAAAATTGTTAGTAAATTAAATCAGTTTATTATATTTATTAGAATAAATAAATATATACATAGATTATTGGACTATTGGCTTGTTATTGGAAAACAAGACTAACAACACTAGAGCAAATTTTCTATCCAAATAGTTTGAGCAAATTGGAGCAAATTGTCATGTCCTTGTGTCGCATTCGTGTCACCTCATATAATAATTTAAAATTTATACAAAATCTAAATATACAAAAATATTTATATTATCAAAATGTATATGAATATTTTAAATATATTTACACTATTAAAATTATCTAAGTTATAAAATGTACATAATTTAATTTATATTGATTCAATAAATTTTATAGTAAGGTTGGTAGTGTGACAGGTTTTTTGAAATTGAGATTTAATTTGGGTATATATTAGACATTCTAAGATAAAGTTATTTTCATCTTCAACCCTTTTAGTGTCACAAAGGCGACAAACTCTTTCATTCCATGGCATTTTGGGAATTGATCAACTCCTAGTTTCAGTATTGAGCTCCTGAGAACTTGTTCTTATTTTAGAGACGCTTATTATCTTCTTTACACTCGTCAAAATAGAGAGATATTTTTTATATTCTATATTAGGGTTGATTACCTCATTATAATATATTAATTTTCTTTTTCCTTCTAACTCTTTATCAAACCAAATTTTCTCCTTAAATTTTGATGTAATAATATTTTTAATATTGTTCTTATTCTACAATATGATCTCTTCCTTTATTCCCCGATGGTTTAGCTAAGACTGGGCATCCTTATGCCATCCCCTCTTGATCCGAAGGTGGCTTTGACTGGATTTTGATGTAATTTTAGGAAGCCTCTTGTCTTCCATGTTGTTTAACTTGTTCTTATACATTAGGTACCTGGTCATAAGCGTGCTCTCAATGGGGGAAAGTCTTGATTCTGTGAGGAGGATAAGAAAGGGTGCATTTCCTTTAATTTTGAGATTATAGGTTGTAAAATTCTTTTGGATTTGCTCTATATTTCTCCATGAATCTCTAGAGATACCGCATCCCCAAACTTCACATCCATATAAAATAATAAGAGTATCAAGAGTCTCAAAGATGAGTTTTTTCTTATCCCATATCCAAAGATCCACCGATTTACAATTGTTTTCAAGTCCATAATAAGCTTTTCTCCCACCATATATCCTTTTCTCAATGCTATAATTGAAGTTGAACTTGTGATGAATATCGATTCTAAGATATTTGTATGAAGTAACTTCCTCCATTTTTTTGTTGTCATAATGAAAGTATCATAGGTGATCTTATTGGATTTGATTATCACGAATTTCATTTTTTCGGTATTAACAATCATACCCTTATTGGAGCATAAATCCTTGAGGATTCTTAGTTGCTTGCCAAGATTGTAAGGAATCCTACTCATAAGAACAATATCATTAGCATAAGCAAGAAGAACTACCACTATACTAGTGACATTTGGGCCGACACAACCTGCTTCTTCCAAACAATCTTCTAACTTGTCAATGTATATGCCAAAAATGGTAGGGGGAGAAACCTTGTTTGAATCCAATATTGTAGTTAATTTCTTCTAACCAACCCTTAGTGTTCCTAAACTTTGAAATAATGTTCTCATACAACCTTACCCCAAAAATCCTCAACTCGAAAGACACTTTTATCTCTACCAACCTATTCCAAAGGTTTGTCTTGGGTACTGTGTCAAAAGGTTTTCTAAAATCAATGAAACAACATAGAAGATTGGTTTTATTATTGTCGTAGTCCTCCACAATGATCCTAAGTATAACAAGGTGGTATGCAGATGAATGATATCTCCTATATCTGGCTTGGCCTTTATCTCTTTCCCCATGGTTTTCCAGCCATAGGATAATCTTCTTTTCCAAAATAATTACATATAGCTTGGCTAAAATGGGGCTAATCATAATGGTCCTATAATTATAGGGAATGTTTTTATTCCCACTTTTGAAAATACGTACAATGAGGCTTTGCATCTAGGGCTTGTGGAAGCCCTGCTTCACCACTAAATTGAAGAGCTTGTGTATGTGAGGGATGAGGATAGGCCCTCCAATTTTAAAAAATTAATCTTGGTAGCATTTAATGTCCTTAGCTTTCCTATTTTTGAGTCGCTTAACATGAAACTCTATGTCTTCCATCGAAAAAACTTCATCCTCCGTAGGAATGTTTGAATGGTGTCCATGGTGTTAGGGAATCTATAAATCCTTTTAAGGTAGTAATTCCATTCCTTCAAGGGAAACAGATTATTTTCTTTAGTTTTATGAATTAGAATTTTCCTCCATAACTTCTTAGGATCAAGCTTAGATAGGTGTAAAAGTTTATCTTGCTTTCTATTTATATAATACATTTATTTTTCCTTTTAATTAAGGATTTGTATGTATTTATCTTATCAAGTTTTAATGACTCAATAGTAGCACGCTTAATGTATTTCCTATCAATTTTACATTTGTTATCACACCAAGGGTTGGTTGTTCTATTATTATTTTTATAGGACACCTTGAAAGAGAACTTGTTAATGAAAGTGGAAAGGTTGTTGTAAACTTTTGATAGAGATCTTCAATGTTGTTCTTATAAGTTAGGATATTTAATTCACTATTTAAATCCTTTAAGAAGAGATCAACTTTAATTTTGTGAAAAATAAGGTTCCTTTTATTATCATAATTTTCTTCAATGGGGTTTTTGTGCATGGAAAAGTTTAGAGTTAGGGTCAAGGGTCTATGATCAAAGTCAAGTTCATGGTCATTTAAAAGGTAAAAATTTACTATTTGTTTGGATATGGGGATATTATATATCACATAATACATGAAACTACTTTCTATCCCATGAATACAAGTCTTATGGTTGGAGTTCAACCACTTCATTACACCATTGCAAATTAATAGGTCTTGAGAACTACAGAGCTTGACTAGCTTCGTACTAATCAAATTATCAATTAGGTATACATAATTTATTGTGTATATATTAGCTAAGACAAGGTCATCATCTATCCATAAAGGATTAGGGTTAGAATTATTTCTTAAAATAATAGCTTGGTTAGTTTTAGTTCTAGCATTAAAGTCTCCTAGCATGAGGATGTTACCTTCATTTCTCAGACTGTAAATATCTTGTTCTGGGGTATTATAGGGACAATTTTTCTCTATATTATTTTTATTAGAAAAGGTAGAATTAATAGGTATGAAATAAAAAAATGCTATATAAACATTCCTAGCATTGATGTATGAAAGATTATCCAAACGTATGTTGGATAGTTGGTTTCAAGAGTTGGTTGTCATTGATGTCAACCATTAGAGATTAATGTCAAACCTTGGAGATTGATTTCAACCCTTGGAGAGGTCCAGAGATGTGGATGATATTGTTGGACAACTAATTGTCATTTGTATGATCGATATTGATGGTGAGTTAGAAGAAGCCTACATGAATCCCCAGAGGTGTGGTTATGGAACCCAATGTTTGTTGAGGAATATGTACATGAAGGACAATGAAAATAAAGGTAAGATACTCATAGATGGATAGTAGTCGTTGTGTCATTTCCGGTGATATGTGGTACTCCATGTGGTTCCTCACGGTTACAGAGATATGGCCTTGTAAAGTTGGAAGCCTCGAAGAATGGTCAAGAAGCCCCTAGTTGGTTACAAGTCTTTAATGAAAGGGTAAAGTGGTTGTAATAAGAAACCCCTAAACTAAAGAAAGAGGTTACCTAGAATTAGTATAAATACACATAAAAGAGTCTCTCATTTGGATATGCACACTTACAATTGAATATCTATCTTGTGAATGTTATGGTCTAGTATTGTGATATTTTGGCTAGTTTGTGACGACATTTTTCTGAAGTAGCGAAATTTTCAAATTTGAAGAAAACTGGAAACTCTAGTTTTCTAAGGTTATATGTGGGTTGCATAAGGACAGGTCATGTACATACACAAGTTTTAGAAGGAAAAATAACATACATACAAAGGTTGCAAGAGGATAGGTCGTGTATCTGAGGAAAAGGTTTGAAAAAGAATGTACATATGAGTTGCAACAAGGTTTGATGGTACAACACAGTTGATACAGGGTATGAGATGGTATGATTGAGGTATTCATGAGTAAAGGTATTTATTTTATGTAAATGTGTTGAACCTGCACATAATAGATCTAGCTAGAAAATACCACACACATTTGCAGAGAGAAATTGAGAAAGAAGAAGCAAGAGAAAAAGAATGGAAGAATTCTCATTAACCGTAATGAATAATGAATAGATATACTTTGTATAACTCAGCCAATGTGCACTGGAGGTGAATCCAATGCATCATAGTGGTGGTATAGAGTGATTTGGACACACACCATCAGTTACGAGAGTGAACTGCCACCTAGTCTAGTCTTTCGAGCAGTTACGGGAGTGAACTGCCACCTAGTCTAGTCTCTCGGGCAGTTACGGGAGTGAACTGCCACCTAGTTGAGTTAACTAGTCTACTAGTCTTCAGTTAACTGACTGAAAAAGAGTGAAGTGAGGAGGAGATCAAGGAATCATCGGTAATGTGCTAGTATGGTGATGGTACCAAGGCTAATGTGCATTAGTTGGTGATGATCCCAATGTTGCATGGTGACAAAACCAATGCAACATCTAGACTCCACTTAACTAGTCAAACTGAAGTGAAAACTGAAGAGAATAATCTCCTAGAGGAATATTCTCCCTAAACTTTAGGAGACTGGATAAAGACTAATAAACATAGGAAAAACCTTAGGAAAAATAAATCATAGGTGTGTGTGAAGTAACTCCAACACCCCTCCTGAACATCACTATGGTGAAAATAAAGAATGGCTCCCAACAACGAGGCCATGTTAGGTATCCAAATACAAAAGATACATTGAAATAAAGTGAGGAAAGTGGGAAAACCTCATGGGAAAATCCCCCCCTCAAGGTAAAATTTATGTAAAACGAAGAACTGATAGTTGCTAGGCAACAATGTCCTTCACTCCAAGATGACTTCGCAAAGAATGGAACTTCTACTCAGTGAAGGTCTTGGTGAAGATGTCTATCATATGTTATGCTGAAGAACAGAATTGTAGGTCGATGATCCCCTCATTTACTAAGTCCCAGATGTAGTGCATGTGGATATCAATGTGCTTTGACCGTTGCCTCTAAACTGGATCTCTGCAGAACTTCAGAGTGCTCTGGTTGTCACACGAGATGGCAATCAATCGATGAAATGGAATGCCCAAATTAGTGAGAAAATGTTGTAGCCACATATACTAGATGGTTATGTTAACTACCCCTCTATACTTTACCTCATTTGAAGAAAGAGAAATAACAACCTGTTTCTTTCTTGACCAACATATAGGCCCGGAACCAAGAGTGATTCAGAATCAATGAATCCAATGAGATCTAATGTAGAGTCTGATACATAATGAATCCAAAAGATGATGGTGCCTTGTACATATTGAAGGATATGCTTTCTATCCTTCCAATGTAGCTCATGCGGCTCCAGCGTGAACCTGGAAACTACGCCAACTGCATAAGAGAGGTATGGTCTGGAGTGTGTCAGATACAACAAGCTCCCCACTAGTTGTATGTATAGTGTGTTGTCAACCAGTGGAATGTCCCCACCATCCTCAAGTTTGACTCCTGATAGGAAGGGAGTTGGAATAGACTTGCAGTCTGCCATGTGAAATATCTCAAGGAGATCTCATGCATACTTGGCCTGAGAGATTTTGATTCCTGATGCATCCTAAATGATATTGAGTCCAAGGAAGAAGTGTAGTAGACCATTGTCCATCATCAAGAACCTTTCATGTAGAATCCTCTTGACTGCAACAATCTAATGTAGGAGCATCGTACACAACCAACCAACCAAGCATAAAGGCGAAAGACAGCTGGAAAAGCACCAACGCACATTTTGAAATGTTTTGAAAAATTAATGAGCGGATATTAATGTAATAGCTAGGGGAAGCATACTTACATTTATATCTTGGAGTTGTGAATATATATTGAGTGATTTCTCTCATCCGTCGAATGTAATAGGCATTTAAGTTTGTTTAATGAAAGTAGGTAGATTTGATTTAATAGATTAGACAGTTTAGAAGCATAGGAGGGAAAACGGATATAGACACCCTCACCCTTGTATCATGGTAACAGGAACATTATGATCATTTAGAATTCATAAGATGTAGAGATGTAGCAGAGAGCTGTAGAGAAGAACCCATGTACAGCAACACTTGAGTTAATATATGAAGCTTTGACTCAATTTTCATGGTGTTATGATGTTCATTGTTTACATTAGTTGAATGGTATGCTTACAGTGATTTGTTTCTATGTTACACATTTGTTTCAATGTTGTGTTGTGTGTATGATTTCATGTTGAATGTATGAAGTCTGAGAGAGAAGAAGAATGAGTTTCAATTGTTTCTCTTCCTGAGAGTTCCTGCAAGGAGTGTAGTGAACGTCCACAGGGTGTGCGTTGACGAGGGTATGAGTTTTATCTCAAAAAGATCGGGAGAGATATCGTTGTTCTCATACCAGCAGAAGTGCAGGAGAAGAAAAGAGTTGTGCAAGGTGTGCGCAGGTTGGTTGAGGCCTTAGAATTTATCAACTAAGGTGAAGGCTAAAGGACTACTGTTGCAAAAAGTGCATAGGGCCGAATACTTAGATAACGAGAGGTTAATTGAAATTTTTCCACAAGGAGTTTGAGAAGGATTCCTTTTGGAGGCTTGAATTTGCAAGTGAGAGCTTAGGATGGATAACACCTTTGAAGTGTTCAAAGGAAGGCGAAGATCGAAAACTTCTCACATAAGTCAAGTTTGGGTGGAATAACACCAAGTCTGTTGGCGACGGAAGTCACTCCTTGATTGCAGCAGGAGCAAAGCCCGACGCCCACCAGTTTTTATGTCATGATAGTTTTAATGGGTGATCAAATGGGTAGAGACTCAGGAAGATATCACTCAAACTCAGGGACTGGGTCCGGCATGCGAGGAACAAAGGAGGTCTTGATCTAACTTCAGTCAGTGGGTTGATTTGAAAATGAGCAGGTTGAAGACTTGGTGAGAGGAGTGGACAAACTACCTCAGGCAATAGGCCTTTCAATAATTTGTAGAAGAAAAACTCTGAATGCGAGATCCTCTAGTTTAGAGCTTCAGGAAACTGAAAGGGGGGACTTGACTGGATTCTCCAATTCCAAGTCGTTCAGTGCTAATAAAATCACAGGGACTGATTAGAAACAATGCGACTGTTACAGTGATCAAACTCTACATCATCCTATAACAGTTACAACTCGACTGGATTCTCCAATTCCGAGCCATTCTAATACAGTGTAAACAAAGACGCGAAAGAAAAAATGGCATTCATAAGACAAGAAGTCTCAAGAGTCCAGACATAACTAGAAAAATAGAGCTTCATTAAAGTTTACCACCGAGAGCCTTTCTCAACCATTGATACTTTACAAAATACAAAGACTGAGTTCATATACTCAGAGAAAATTACCTAACAGAGGCGCGCCCAGTTGCTCAAGGCTTGGTGTCCTTTCATCCAAAATCAGACGGGTATTCTTTGTTAGATGCCACCTTAATTGTGCATGGCTCCTACAAGGGGAGTAGCTGAGCCATTAAGTGCCAAGCTAGTGTGTGCAGACCTCCTCCGGCGGGTTGAGGACTCGGCATGGATTTTTCAGAAAAGTGGGTACACAGGACCCTCTCGAGCAGACCGCTTGCCAGATTATCCATACTTTACACTTAATGCTTGAGGAGATGTTTCAACCACCCCTTCTCATCCTCATTTACTCCAGGCGAAAACCAGGATCGAGGTCGGATCAGATGGCGCATGGAGATCATGATCATACTTTCGGCGACTAGGCTCGACACCCTTGGCCCCTTTTTGCATAGCTCCTTTCTTTCCCAAGTGACCACGAGCCATGACCCTGTGTCTATTCCCAAAATGCTTTCAGCGTTCGCGAATAAGAAGGGCTTGATCCATGCTTCTTAAAATAGTGATGAGAGAAACGCCGAGATGGCTTGAGTTGGCACCACACGTCCCTCTAGATCTGACGGTTCTGAGCTCTCCCGACGATACTGTGGGCCCGGGTCCTGGACACTCCCAACACCTCGTGCATCGAGAATATGACGGGGCTATTCCTTGCATCTCGAAGTCATGATGGGAGAACAGGCGAGGAGCCTAATCGCGTGCCATGTGTCTCCTGAGGATGAACGGCTGGGGCTGCTTCATGATACTGCGGGCCCGACTCTGGGTGCTTTCAGCACTCTGGGGTTTAGGGTTTCAATATGTGAGATGATGAGGGACTTTTACCCTTCGAACTCCCAAATTCCGATATGCTGACTAGATCTCGCACTATGTGTCGCAGGATCGGACAACTCAGATTCAGTCTTGGCATATAGCCACTTTCTTTGACGCTATACATCGGTCAAATTGGTAGTCCCGATATCCCGACGACCATTGATCTGCTCTTAAGGATGAATCTAGGCTATTGACAATGTAATTTCACCCGCCTGCTTAATGGGAAGCCTTAGATCCATGCTGAGCTCAGGCGCTTCTCATGCAACTTGCAGACCCGAATACTCTTGTGCCTAGGACAAGAAATGTCGCTAACATTAGGCTCCATGGGGGATAGAGTCGTCCCTGCAATGCTCTAAGGACTCTTTTTACAGATCCAGTGCCTTGTTTTTGGGCTATGGAGTCATTTATTAAGTCGAAAATAGAAAACAAAAAACAATATTTACAAAACAAAAGAAGCCACCTACGGCTTACAAAAAACATTTTTTTAAGAAATGCCCATTTACTGGGCCATCAAAAACTTCTTCGCCTTCCAAATCCTGCAACCTGTAGGTGTTGTTTGAAAACACCTTAGAGATATTGAGAGGCTCAAACTAGAGGGCATCAAACTTACTATGCTTGCCCCTATCCTGCCTGGGCGCATCCCATTTGAGCACCAGATCACCCAACTCGAAAACTTTCTTTTTTCTCTTCCTGTCAAGGGTTTGCTTGATCTTCTGCTGATGATGGTAGGCCCTGTTCATGGCTTGTTCTCTGATCTGTTGTACTTCCACCATCTGATGAATCCTTCTAATCATATGGTCAGGCTCTCCTTCAAGGTCCTGGAGAAATTTTGCCACAGATAAAGCAAGTTGAGTAGGGAAAATAGCCTCTATTCCATAAACAAGTTGGAAAGGTGAGATGCCTAGGGACTTCTTTGTTGTCACCCGGTGGGCCCATAGAGCAAATTTGAGCTTTGAATCCCAGGCCCTTTTATTGTCTTCCAATACTTTTTTAATGAGCTTGATCAGACTTTTATTGGAAGACTCTGCCAGTCCATTTCCTTGAGGATAATAGGGAGTAGAGTGGATCAGCAAAATCTCACACTGTTCACAAAACTTGACCAAAGGCTCAGACCTAAAAGAGGCGGCATTGTCGGTGACGATTTTGCTGGGACAGCAGAATCTAACTATGATATCCTCCAGGAAGCTGATAATTACTTTGTGAGAAGTACTTTTGGTAGGGGTAGCTTCTATCCACTTGGTGAAATAGTCTGTCGCAGTCAGGATCCATCTGTGTTGGCCGCTTGAGGGAGGATGAATTTCTCCAATGAAGTCTAACCCCCACTACTAAAAAGGTGTCGAAGCTACTATAGGCTTTAATGGTAGTGAACTGAGCTATTGTTTTCCTAAAAAATTATGGCATTTGATGCAAGCTCTAATTTCTCTGCAGACATCAGCGAATAAAGTAGGCCAGTAATATCCAGCCCTGAGGATCTTATGAGCTGTGGTCTTCCAGAAATGATGCCCCCTGCAAAGGTTGTTATGGGAATCAAATATAACCTTCTGGGCTTCTTGCGGGTCCATACATCTTAAAAATACCCCTAAAGGGTCTTTCCAGTACAAGGCTTGGTCAATGAGGCAACATCTAACCGCCTTGAGCTTTAAAGCTCTCGCCTTTCTTTTTCCCATTCCATCAGGAGGCTTCAATTCTTGCAAAAGGTACAAGATATCCTTGTACCAGGTGCATGCTGCTAGTGATAAGGCACCGTGAGAATTCTTATTGGATGACTCATCTTGTGGAATTTTTGAGCAGGCATTGATGTAGCTAATCCCCAAGGCTTTGCAATTGGATTCAGCCAGCAACTTGGCTAAACCCTGCCCCTTTATCAACTTGGTGGGCTTAATCTCTAGATCAAACTCTAGGATTTTGGCAATCCACTTCCCTCTTTTCCCATCCATGTCAGGCTGTATAAGGATGTCCTTCACAGAGGCTGAAGGAACGTATGCTATCACCTTTGAGTGCAGGACATAGATCCTAAAAGCTTTGAGGGCCTTTACTAAGGCATAAGCCTGCTTTTCCATGATTTCATACCTGATCTCTGCATCTCTTAATGCCTTGCTGAAAAAGGCAATGGGTTGTTCTCACCCTTCCTCATTTTTCTACAACAAGATCGCCGCTATTGTATGAAAAGAAGCAAAAGAGAAAATTAGGAATCCTTTGGAATAGTCAGGACTGATCAGCACAGGTGCCTCAGTCAACGCCCTTTTTATTTGGGTAAAATTTTCCCTAGGTTCATCGGTCCACTTCACTTCATTTCCCTTCCTGAGCATGGTTGTGATATGTTTCACCAACTCAGCAAAATTTGAGACGAATCTCCTCAAGAAATTAATCTTCCCTAAAAAGTCCTGAACTTCCTTCTTGGACCTAGGAAGTAACAGGGTTTGGATTGCCTCTACCCTGCTAGGATCAATCCTCACTCCCTCTTCTGATACTATATGGCCTAATAGCTTCCCCTCCTTCATGGCAAACAAAGATTTTTTGGGATTTAAGGATATGCCAAACCTCTAACACTTCAAAAAAACTTTTCTCAGATGACCGCAGTGCTCTCTGTCAGACCTGGAGAAGACTGTTATGTCATCCAGGTAGATCACCACAAACTTGTCTTTCTCCCCAATGAAGGCTATGTCCATGGCTCGCTAAAATGTTGCCCCTGCATTCATCAATCCAAAAGGCATTTTGGCATACATGAATGTGCCCCAAGGAGTGGTGAAGGCCATTTTTTATCTATCCTCAGGTATGACTGATATCTGATTGTAGCCAAAAAAACCATCAATCATGGATATCCTAGATGCACCAGTTATCCTCTGCAGTATTTGTTCCATGTTGGTCAGGGGGTAATTGTCTTTCCTTGAGCTCCTGTTCAGGTTCCTGAAATCAACACAAAGTCTGATTTCTCCACTTTTCTTCCTTACCGGGACCAAATTGGCCACCCATTCAGAATATCTCAAGGGGATGATAATTTGGGCATCTAGCAATTTCTTCACCTCCTTCTCCATGACAGGTAGGAACATGGGATTTATTTGTCTCAGCTTCTGTCTGAATGGCTTAGCCTCTTCTTTCAGTGGGATCTTGTGTTCAATGACAGATGTGTCATAAGTCTTGAGGTCTTCATAGGCCCATGCGAACACATCAGTGAATTCCTTCAATAACTCAGTATATTCTGCTCTCTGTTCACTGGTCAAGATGCTTGATAATTTGATAAACTTAGGTTCCTCATGTGTGCCAATGTTGCATTCAGCTGTATCATCATATTTATTTGAAATGCCACCCCTAACTGCCACATCATTCTTGTCAAACAACCTTTCTAAATGGACTAGCCCCCTTGGAATGTGGTTGCTAGGAAGCTGAATAATCTGGTGATTAATGATTTTATTTAAGAATATCTCAGAGGGAGGGTCACCTTCGAGATCAGGATCCTGATCAATGTGCAATGCCGAAAACTCATCGACGGTCTAAAGAAAATTTTTGATTTCAAGATCATCCTCGAATACCTCCCAATGCTTTACATTATCCGGGATGGATGGTCTGTATCTTATTTTGACCTCACCATGGATCTTCAACAGTAGAGGGATTCTAAACAGACTAGCCGAGACTGCTAAGGAGTTGGTCGAGGTATTTTCTTCCCTTGGGATAAAAGTAATGTTGAAATCTAAGAATAATTTATCAATCAGGTCCCATACCTCGTTTCTGTAACTCCTGAGATGAGGATGCTTGGCCCGATAAACATTCCTGACTTGTTGGATTATCAATTATGCATCTCCGAACATTGACACTTCTTCAATTCCCATTTCTTTTGTAGCCCTCATACCCAGAAAAAGAGCTTCATATTCCACCACATTGTTGGTAGTTTCAAATTCCAGCTTGTATGACAGGGATATGGTCTCTTGGCAGGGCGATATGAAAATCACTCCAACGCCTGCGCCTATACTAGAGGAAGCTCCGTCAAAGAAAATCTTCCAAACAGGGGTGGTTGGAGGAGGTATCTACTGATTAAGAATGGGCTGCTTTCTAATCTGTAAAGGGACCTCGGGATCCCCACTGATCTGTAACAAACTAGACCCTAAATCAGTATCAAGTGCAAAGATGGGGTGATTAGTGGGGTTTGCTTCATCACTGGCAATGTAGGCTAGTTGGGCTTCTCTGTACAACCTGCTGTGTTCCACTCCAAAGACCGGAATGGTGGCATATGTGAGATCCATCTGTAACATTCCTCCAAGTCTTTTAATCCAAGACCTTGACAACAACATGCCAAACTTGGGGGGAACGTCAGCTACCACAATATCCATGACCACACTTTTCATGGGAAGATGAAACAATGAAACCACCAGGTATTTGATGACTCCTAGACACTGCACTCTCCTTGAATTGAAAGAATACAAATCATGATAAGCTTTTGTCACTTCCATTCCCAACTCTTCCATTACTATTTTGGGCATAAGGTTATGGGAGGCCCTTGAGTCCATGAGGCAGTTATGTGGCACTTTATCATGTATGTTCAGGGAGGTGTAGAAGGGAGGGGATGAATCATCTTTGTCTTCTACCATGGGACCTAGGATGACAACTGGTTTCTCATCTTGAAGGTTCACTGAGTCAGAGGGAGGCTTGGGGGACTCGGATTGTAGCAACTTGGAGAGGGACCTTTTGAAATCTTCGTTTTTAACGAGTTCAGATAGGGGTACAGGAATTCTAATCTTCTGAATCTCATGCTCAAAATTGAAGGAAGGGATAGGCTTAGGAGCTTCCCTTACCTCAGTGACAGGCTCCTTGGCTGCTGGAGAAGCACTATGAGTTTTCTTTTCTTTAGTAATGGTTGTCGTAGACTTAGTAGGCCTATCTGCTACAAGGGGTTGGTCTTGGCTGTCAAAGTCTCCTTCTTTCTTTCTTGACCTGAGGTTGTATCTGTTAGAGGTGTGACTAGCCCTTTATCCCTTACCTAACTCATGGATTTGGATGTTCATTAGGGATTTTTCATATGCAGACTGAGTCAAATGGGGAAAAGGAGGAGCTTCTTCAACACAATGAATTTCAGGGTCGAAATCGTCTATCTCCTCCCCTCCCTCATGAGTAACCAGGTTATTTTGGAGAGGGGTTTGAATCCTTTGATCTTCTATGTATTTTTCCCTTTGTTCCCTTGGGAAGGCCCATGGTCCATTGTTATCAGGTCTCCTGAAACCTCTACCATCAACATTCTGGGGATTTCTGTACATGGGCTTTCCTTCTAACTCCCACCTTTCCTTTCTAGCAGAAAGTGACTTGAGTACCCTAGCTTTCTCATATTTCTGAAGGGGAAGGGGAGAGGAACTAGATGAGGAAGCTTCAGGCCTCTTCCTGGATATGTTTCTACCAGCAGCGTTCTTGTGTCGGTCAACAACCAATATATTAGATTCTACCTCCACGGCTGCATCCTGCATATGGGCCATAGTAGTGGCTCTTCTTTCCCTCAAAAAGAGGCAGAAATCGGGATCAAAGGCACTAACATAAGTGATCTTTGTAGAGGCTTCAGAGGGTTTTATCTCAGTAGGGATTTTGTTGTACATTTTATTAAATCTCTTGGAGAAATCAGAGACAGACTCTCCTTCTTTTCTCTTCAAAGACCCAAACTCTGTCATGTAATACATGAAGTCTTTTTTTATCTCCCCACTGTCTTAAAAAGGCATTATCTAAATCTTTGATCCCATCAATAGATCGAAGAGGCAGGGCCTTAAACCATTTTCTAGCCTCTCCTTGGAGACTATGGAAAAAAATCCTCATCCATACGTCTGCATGCATGATGTTATTATCATCTGTGAAACTATAAAAGGCTTCTAGGTGCTCTTCTGCAGTTATGTCCCCCTCACCTATAAACCTGGGTAGTTGTTTGAGGTAACCATCTGCTGGGAGAGTGTTGAGAGGCTGCGGTAGCACGAGGGGAGCATACTTAGCGGCTATAATGGCCTCCATTCTAGTCATAGGGGGATTTTCTCCTACCATAGGGATATTGTGTGGAGGAGAACTCAGAGGAGAAGGAACCCAAAAAGGGGATATTGTGGATGAGCTTCTAAGGGGAGTGGGAAACAATAGGGGGTTTAGGGAGAAGGCTAGTGAGCTTAAGTCGGCTGATGTTTCCTTTTGCACAGAAGCGACAACAGTAACAAGAGGAGGAGCAGTAAAGCCAGGGGTGGGGAAATCTTCTGTGGCTATGGGTCTATGCCAAGGTACAACTTCAGGAGAAATGGGAGTGACAAGGATTTCTCCCTCTAATCTGAGACCAAGGGGGGAAACCTCAACAGGAACACTCCCGAAATTCAGGAAATTGGAAACTTCAGAAAGCAGTCTGCTAGGAAACTGAGGAGGAGAAAATGGAGTTCTTACAGAAGGAAACGGCGGATTACATGGTTCAGTAGTGATGGCTTCTCCTTCAGAGGCCTTTCCTTTTCTGAGGATCGCCTCCCGCTCAGTCTCCGGTGTAGCTAGAGGCAACTGTGGATGGGACCGCGTGTGTCTACCTCTGAAAGCCACAGTTGACATGGCAGGTTCGCCACAGTGGAGTCGTCACAATGGAGTCACCAGGTGCACAATACCAATCTTCAAGGGCTCTGATGCCTGATGCACCTTCAGAATCAGAATCTCAATGTCGTTCAATCCCAGGGAAGATTTTAAACTTCGATCCCCGGCAACGGTGCTAGAAATGTTGGCGACGAAAGTCACTCCTTGATTGCAGCAGGAGTAGAGCCCGACACCCATCAGTTTTTATGTCACGATAGTTTTAATGGGTGATCAAATGGGTAGAGACTCAGGAAGATATCACTCAAACTCAGGGACTGGGTCCAGCATGTGAGGAACAAAGGAGGTCTTGATCTAACTTCAGTTAGTGGGTTGATTTGAAAATGAGCAGGTTGAAGACTTGGTGATAGGAGTGGACAAACTACCTCAGGAAACAGGCCTTTCAGTAATTTGTAGAAGAAAAACTCTGAATGCGAGATCCTCTAGTTCATAGCTTTGGGAAACTGAAAGGGGGGACTTGATTGGATTCTCCAATTCCAAGTCATTCAGTGCTAAGAAAATCACAGGGACCGATTAGAAACAATGCGACTGTTAAAGTGATCAAACTCTACATCATCCTATAACAGTTACAACTCAACTGGATTATCCAATTCCGAGCCGTTCTAATACAGTGTAAACAAAGACGCGAAAGAAAAACTGACATTCAAAAGACAAGAAGTCTCAAGAGTCCAGACATAACCAGAAAAACAGTGCTTCATTAAAGTTTACCACCGGGAGCCTTGCTCAACCATTGATACTTTACAAAATACAAAGACTGAGTTCATATACTTAGAGAAAATATCCTAACAGAGGCGTGCCCAGTTGCTCAAGGCTTGGTGTCTTTTCATCCAAAATCGGACGGGTATTCTTTGTCAGACGCCACCTTAACTATGCATGGCTCCTGCAAGGGGAGTAGCTAAGCCATTAAGTGCCAAGCTAGCATGTGCATACCTCCTCCGATGGGTCGGGGACTCGGCATGGCTTCCTCAGAAAAGTGAGTAAATAGGACCCTCTCAAGCAGACCACTTGCCAGATTATCCATACTTTACACTTAATGCTTGAGGAGAGGTTTCAACCACCCCTTCTCATCCTCATTTACTCCAGGCGAAAACCAAGATCGAGGTCAGATCAGATGGCGCATGGAGATCACGATCATCCTTTCGACGACTAGGCTCGATGCCCTTGGCCCCTTTTTGCATAGCTCCTTTCTTTCCCAAGTGACCACGGGCCGTGACCTTGTGTCTATTCCCAAAACGCTTTCGACTTTCGCGAATAAGAAGGGGTTGATCCATGCTTCTTAAAGTCGTGATGAGCGAAACACCGAGATGGCTTGAGTTGGCGCCACGTGTCCCTCTAGATCTGATGGTTTTGAGCTCTCCTGACGATACTGTGGGCCTGGGTCCTCGACACTCCCGGCACCTTGCGCATCGGGAATATGACGGGGCTATTCCTTGCATCTGGAAGTCACAATGGGAGAAAAGGCGAGGAGCCTAATCGCGCGCTAGGTGTCTTCTGAGGATGAATGGCTGGGGCTGCTTCGCGATACTACGGGCCTGACTCTAGGTACTTTTGGCACTCCAGGGTTCGAGGTTTTGAGATGTGAGATGATGAGGGACTTTCACCCTTCGAACTCCTGAATGCCGATATGCCAACTAGATCTCGCACTATGTGTCGCGGGATCGGACAACTCAGATTCAGTCTTGGTATATAGCTGCTTTCTTTGACACTATACATCGGTCAACTTGGTAGTCCCGATATCCTGACAACTGTTGATCTTCTCTTAAGGATGAATCTAGGCTATTGACAACGTAATTTCACCCGCCTGCTTGATGGGAAGCCTTAGATCCATGCTGCGCTCGGGCGCTTCTCGTGCAACTTGCAAACTCGAATACTCTTATGCCTAGGACAAGAAATGTCGCTAACATTAGGCTCCATGGGGGATAGATTCATCCCTGCAATGCTCTAAGGACTCTTTTTGTAGATCTAGTGCCTTGTTGTTGGGCTATGGAGTCATTTATTAAGATGAAAACAGAAAACAGAAAACAATATTTACAAAACAAAAGAAGCCGCCTACGGCTTACAAAAAACATTTTTTTAAGAAATGCCCATTTACTGGGCCATCAAAAACTTCTTCACCTTCCAAATCCTGCAACCTATAGGTGTTGTTTGAAAACACCTTAGAGATCTTGAGAGGCCCAAACTAGAGGGCATCAAACTTATTGTGCTTTCCCCTATCCTGCCTGGGTGCATCCCATTTGAGCACCAGATCACCCAGCTCAAAAACTTTCTTTTTGCTCTTCCTGTCAAAGGTTTACTTGATCTTCTGCTGATGATGGTAGGCCCTGTTCGTGGCTTGTTCTTTGATCTACTATACTTCCACCATCTGATGAATCCGTCTAATCATATGGTCAGGCTCTCCTTCAAGGTCTTAGAGAAATTTTTCCACAGATAAAGCAAGCTGAGTAGGGAAAACAACCTCTGTTCCATAAACAAGTTAGAAAGGTGAGATGCACAGAGACTTCTTTGTTGTACCCCAGTCAACCCATAGAGAAAATTTGAGCTTTGAATCCCAAGCCCTTTTATTGTCTTCCAATAATTTTTTAATGAGCTTGATAAGACTTTTATTGGAAGACTCCGCCAGTCCATTTCCTTAAGGATAATAGGAAGTAGAGTGGATCAGCGAAATCTCAAACTGTTCACATAACTTCACCAAAGGCTCAGACCTGAAAGAGGTGGCATTGTCGGTGACGATTTTGCTGGGACAGCCGAATCTAGCTATGATATCCTCCAAGAAGTTGATAATTACTTTGTGAGAAGTACTCCTGGTAGGGGTAGCTTCTATCCACTTGGTGAAATAGTCTATTGCAGTCAGGATCCATCTGTGTTGGCCACTTGAGGGAGGATGAATTTCTCCAATGAAGTCTAACCCCCATTAATGAAAAGGTGTCAAAGATACTATAGGGTTTAATGGCAGTGATCTGAGCTATTGTTTTCCTGAAAACTTCTGGCATTTGATGCAAGCTCTGATTTCTCTGCAGAAATCAGTGAATAAAGTAGGCCAGTAATATCTAGCCCTGAGGATATTATGAGTTGTGGTCTTCCAGAAATGATGCCCACCGCAAAAGTTGTTATGGAAATCAAATATAACCTTTTGGGCTTCTTGTGGGTCCAGACATCTTAAAAATACCCCTAAATGGTCTTTCCAGTACAAGGCTTGGTTAATGCGGCAATATCTAACCGCCTTGAGCTTTAAATCTCTCTCCTTGCTTTCTCCCATTCCATTAGGAGGCTTCAATTCTTGCAAAAAGTACAAGATATCCTTGTACTAGGTGCATGTTGCTAGTGATAAGGCACCCTGAGAATTATTATTGGATGACTCAGCTTCCGGAATTTTTGAGCAGGCATTGATGTAGCTAATCCCCAAGGCTTTGCAATTGGATTCAGCCAGAAACTTGGCTAAACCCTGCCCCTTTATCAACTTGGTGGGCTTAATCTCCAGATCAAACTCTAGGATTTTGGCAATCCACTTCCCTCTTTTCCCATCCATGTCAGGCTATATAAGGATGTCCTTCACAGAGGCTGAAGGAATGTATGCTATCACCTTTGAGTGCAGGACATATATCCTGAAAGCTTTGAGGGCCTTTACTAAGGCATAAGCCTTCTTTTCCATGATTTCATACCTGATCTCTACATCTCTTAATGCCTTGCTGAAAAAGGAAATGGGTTGTTCTCGCCCTTCCTCATTTTTCTGCAACAAGATCGCCCCTACTATATCAAAAGAAGAAAAAGAGAAAATTAGGAATCCTTTGGAATAGTCAGGACTGATCAGCATAGGTGCCTCAGTTAACACCCTTTTTATTTGGGTAAAATATTCCCTGGGTTCAGCGGTCCACTTCACTTCATTTCCCTTCCTGAGCATGGTTGTGATATGTTTCACCAACTTAGCAAAATTTGAGATGAATCTCCTCAAGAAATTAATCTTCCCTAAAAAGGCCTGAACTTCCTTCTTGGACCTAGGAAGTAACAAGGTTTGGATTGCCTCTACCCTGCTAGGATCAATCCTCACTCCCTCTTCTGATACTATATGGCCTAATAGCTTCCCCTGCATGGAAAATAAAGATTTTCTGGGATTTAAGGATAGGCCAAACCTCCGACACTTCAAAAAAACTTTTCTCAGATGATCGCAGTGCTCTCTGTCAGACCTGGAGAAGACTGTTATGTCATCCAGGTAGATCACCACAAACTTGTCTTTCTCCCCGATGAAGGCTATGTCCATGGCTCGTTGAAATGTTGCCCCTGCATTCATCAATCTAAAAGGCATTTTGGCATACATGAATGTGCCCCAAGGAGTGGTGAAGGCCATTTTTTCTCTATCCTCAGGTATGATTGATATCTGATTGTAGCCAGAAAAACCATCAATCATGGATATCCTAGATGCACCAGTTATCCTCTGCAGTATTTGTTCCATGTTGGGTAGGGGGTAATTGTCTTTCCTTGAGCTCCTGTTCAGGTTCCTGAAATCAACACAGAGTCTGATTTCTCCACTTTTCTTCCTTACTGGGACCAAATTGGCCACCCATTCAAGATATCTCAAGGGGACGATAATTTGGGCATCTAGCAATTTCTTCACCTCCTTCTCCATGACAGGTAGCAACATGGGATTTATTTGTCTCGGCTTCTGCCTGAATGGCTTAGCCTCTTCTTTCAGTGGGATCTTGTGTTCAATGACAGATGTGTCATAATTCTTGAGGTCTTCATAAGCCCATGCGAACACATCAGCGAATTCCTTCAATAACTCAGTATATTTCGCCCTCTGTTCACTGGTCAAGCTGCTTGATAATTTGATAAACTTAGCTTCCTCCTGTGTGCCAATGTTGCATTCGGCTGTATCAACATATTTATTTGAAACGCCACCCTTAACTGCCACATCATTCTTGTCAAACAACCTTTCTAAAGGGACTAGCCCCCTTGGAATGTGGTTTCTAGGCAGCTGAATAATCTGGTGATTAACAATTTTATTTAAGAATATCTTAGAGGGAGGGTCACCTTCGGGATCAGGATCCTAATCAATGTGCAATGCTGAAAACTCATCGACGGTCTGAATAAAATTTTTGATTTCAAGATCGTCCTCAAATACCTCCCAATGCTTTACATTGTCCGGGATGGATGGTCTGTATCTTATTTCGACCTCACCATGGATCTTCGGCGGTAGAGGGATTCTAAACAAACTAGCCGAGACTGCTAAGGAGTCGATCGAGGTATTTTCTTCCCTTGGGATAAAATTAATGTTGAAAGCTGAGAAGAAGTTATCAATAAGGTCCCATACCTCATTTCTGTAACTCCTCAGTCGAGGATGCTTGTCTTGATAAACATTCCTGATCTGTTGGATTATCAATTCTGCATCTCCGAACACTGACACTTCTTCAATTCCCATTTCTTTTGCAGCCCTCATACTCATAACAATAGCTTCATATTCCGCCACATTGTTGGTAGTTTCAAATTCCAGCTTGTATGACAGAGATATGGTCTCTTGGCTAGGTGATATGAAAATCACTCCAGCACCTGCGCCTATACTGGAGGAAGCTCTGTCAAAGAACATATTCCAAACAAGGGTGGTTGGAGGAGGTATCTGCTGATTAAGAATGGGCTGCTTTCTGATCTGTAAAGAGAGCTTGGGACCCCCAATGATCTGTAACAAGCTAGACCCTAAATCAATATCAAGTGCAAAGATGGGGTGATTAGTGGGGTTTTCTCCATCACTGACAATATAGGCTAGTTGGGCTTCTCTGTACAACCTCTTGTGTTCCCCTCCAAAGATCGGAATGGTGGCATATGTGAGATCCATCTGTAACATTCCTCCAAGTATTTTAATCCAAGACCTTGACAACAACATGCCAAACTTGGGGGGAACGTCAGCTACCACAATATCCATGACCACACTTTTCATGGGCAGCTGAAACAATGAAACCACTAGGTCTTTGATGACTCCTAGACACTGCACTCTCCTTGAATCGAAAGAATACAAATCATGATAATCTTTTGTCACTTCCAGTCCCAACTCTTCCATTACTATTTTGGGCATAAGGTTATGGGAGGCCCTTGAGTCCATGAGGCAGTTATGTAGCACTTTATCATGCATGTTCAGGGAGTTGTAGAAGGGAGGGGATGAATCATATTTGTCTTCTACCATGGGACCTAGGATGACAGCTGGTTTCTCATCTTGAAGGTTCACTGAGTCAGAGGGAGGCTGGGGTGACTCGGATTGTAGCAACTTGGAGAGGGACCTTTTGAAATCTTTGTTTTTAATGAGTTCAGATAGGGGTATAGGAATTCTAATCTTCTTAATCTCATGCTCAAAATTGAAGGAAGGGCTACGCTTATTAGCTTCCCTTACCTCAGTGGCAGGCTCCTTGGCTACTAGCGAAGCACTCTAAGTTTTCTTTTCTTTAGTAGTGGATGTCGCAGACTTAGTAGGCCTATCTGCTACGAGGGGTTGGTTTCGGCTGTCAAAGTCTCCTTCTTTCTTTCTTGACCTGAGGTTGTATCTGTTAGAGGTGTGACCGACCCTTTCTCCCTTACCTAACTCATGGATTTGAATGTTTGTTAGGGATTTTTCATATGCAGACTGATTCAAATGGGGAAAAGGAGGAGCTTCTTCAACACAATGAATTTCGGGGTCGAAATCGTCTATCTCCTCCCCTCCCTCGTGAGTAACTAGGTTATTTTGGAGAGGGGTTTGAATCCTTTGATCTTCTCTATCTTTTTCCCTTTGTTCCCTTGGGAAGGCTTGTGGTCTATTGTTATCAGGTCTCCTGAACCCTCTACCATCAACATTCTGGGGATTTCTTTACATGGGCTTCCCTTTTAACTCCCACCTTTCCATTCTAGCAGAAAGTGAATTGAGTACCCTAGCTGTCTCATCTGTCTGAAGGGGTAGGGGACAGGAACTAGATGAGGAAGATTCGGGCCTCTGCCTAGATATGTTTCTACCAGCAGCGTTCCTGAGTCGGTCAACAGCCAATATATTAGATTCTACCTCCACGGCTGCATCCTGCATATGGGCCAGAGTAGTGGCTCTTCTTTCCCTCAACAAGAGGCAGAAATCGGGATCAAAGGCACTAGCATAAGTGATCTTTGCAGAGGCTTCAGAGGGTTTTATCTCAAAAAGGATTTTGTTGTACATTTTATTAAATCTCTTGGAGAAATCAGAGACAGACTCTCCTTCTTTTCTCTTCAAAGACCCAAACTCTGTCATGTAATACATGAAGTCCTTTTTATCTCCCCACTGTCTTAAAAAGGCATTATCTAAAGCTTCGATCCCATCAATAGATCCAAGAGGCAGGGCCTTAAACCATTTTCTAGCCTCACCTTAGAGACTATGGACAAAAATCCTCATCCATACGTCTGCATGCATGATTAGAGCTCTAGACAAATACTTCAACTACAAGGATGTTGAGGAAGACAAGAAAGTCAAACATGCCATTACTAGACTAAAGGGCATGCAGGACTATGGTGGGATGAACTACAGGCTGACAGACGCTATAAGGGAAAGTAGAAAATCAAAAGCTGGGATAGAATGGTTGCAAAGATGAAAGGCAATTTTATACCCAAGGATTATCAAATCACTCTGTTTCGAAGGATGAAGAATTTGAGACAGAAGATGATGTCAGTGAAGGAATACAATGAAGAATTCTACAGCATAAAGATAAACATTAGAGAAGGTCATCGGGAAAGTGATGATGAAAAAGTTGTCAGGTACATAAATGGTCTGTGATATGACATTAAATATGATATGAGCATGATGACCATTCGGATTGTGAAAGATGCTTATCAGATGGCTCTGAAAGCTAAAGAGAAGCTGAGATGGAAGAAAGGTCAAAGAGGCCGAGGTAGAAGTCAAAGCAGAGGCAAGATAATTGCCCAAGATAGGATTCAGAGACCTAAAGAAGAGGAGAAGAAACCTCAAACTCAACCTGAGAGAGGAGGAAGCTCATAGGGAAGGAAATATGCTGATAAAAATACTTTTCCTCGAGCCAGAGGAAGAGGAAGAGGTAGAGGAGGTGAAGTGAAATGTCTTGTTTATGGAAAAATCGAACATAAATCCTATGAGTGTCCAAATAAGAAGAAATATGGTGGTGAAACTCACATTGCCAGAGCTCAAGGATAGAATGTTGAGGTAGAAGACGTTGAGGGCGGAAGATCTTTGATGATGAGGAAAGTTCTCTTGAAGCCAGAGAAGGAGGCAGAGAACCTAGCCCAAAGAAACAGTCTATTTAGGACTGCTTGCAAAACTAAGGATAAAGTATGCAAGGTCATAGTGGACAGCAGTAGCACAGACAATCTCGTATCTACAGAGATGGTAGAAAAGATGGAGTTGGAGACTATTGTACATCCAAGCCCATACATAGTTTCGTGGCTACAAAAAGGACATCAGGTAAATGTCACTAAACAATGTTTAGTTGAATTTAAAATAGGAAGATATAAAGATGAAATCTTATGTGATGTCATTCCCATGGATGTTTGTCATCTATTGTTGGGTATACCATGGAAATATGATAGAAACGTAGTTCATGATGGAAGAAAGAACACATACACCCTAGAGAAAAATGGTAGGACTCACTTGTTGCTGCCGATTAAGGATAAAGAGGTGAAAACAAAGATGAGCAACACTGTACTTCTCATGAGTGGGAAGGAACTTCTTGATGAGGTTAAGAAGAAGGAAGAGACACAATTTATTTTGGTCAGGAAGCCCAAAATTGTTTTGACCAGTACGAGAATAGATGATCTACCAGAAGAAATTCAGGAGTTGTTGGAAGAATTTGTTGATATAGTAGTGGACGAACTACCTTGTTCGTTGCCACCTATCAGGAGTATAAGTCATCATATCGATCTTATACCTGGGGCTAGCTTACTGAACAAAGAAGCGTATAGGTTGATGCCACAGGAAAATGAAGAAGTTAAGAGGTAGGTCCAGGACTTAATGGACAAAGGATTGATTCGAGAAAGCTTGAGTCCATGCACTGTTCCAACAGTGCTTAGCCCAAAGAAAGATGGAGGCTGGAGAATGTGTATAGACTCAAGGGGAATCAATAAGATTACCATCAGATATAGATTTCCATTGCCAAGGATGGATGACTTGATGGATTGCTTGAGTGGAGCAAAGTTTTTTTCAAAGATTGATTTGAAAAGAGGATATCATCATATTAGAATGAGAGAATGTGATGAATGGAAGACAACATTCAAGACAAACGAAGGGCTATATGAATGGCTTGTCATGCCATTTGGATTAACGAATGTGCCTAGTACTTTCATGAGGTTGATGAATGAAGTCCTGAAGGATTTCATTAGGAAATTCGCCATTGTATATCTTGATGATATATTAATTTTCAGCAGAACAAAAGCAGAACACTTAAAGCATTTAGTTGCAGTAATGAGGAGATTACAGCAAGAGAAATTGTCATTTATGAGGACATAACTCATTTATTTGGGTTTTTTTATCTCTGCAAATGAGTTGAAGATGGATCCAGAAAAGATAGAGGTGATTAAGAATTGGCCATCGCCGAAGAGCGTGTTTGAAATTCGAAGCTTCCATGGTTTGGCTAGCTTCTACAGGAAATTTATCCAAAACTTTAGTGGAATTAGCGCACCAATGATGGATACGGTGAAGAAAAGACATAAATATTTTCACTGGACAGAGGAAGCAGAGAAGAGTTTTGAGTTGTTGAAGAAGAAGATCACTAAGAAACCAATTTTGGTTTTGCCATATTTCAGCAAGACATTCCAAGTCAGGTGTGACGCGAGTGGATTTGCAATTGGAGCGGTCTTGAGCCAAGATGACAGGACGATCGCATATTTCAGTGAAAAACTAAATGAAGCGAAGATTAAGTACTCCACATATGACAAAGAATTCTATGCAGTCATACAAGCACTGAAGAAATGGAGACACTATTTGGTTCCCAAGGAGTTTGTTTTGTACAACGATAATAACGCTTTATAATTCATGACTCGACAGGAAAAGTTGAACCAAAAACATGCTAAATGGGTTGAATTCATGCAGAATTTTACTTTTGTGACTAAGCATATTTTTGGAACTGCTAACAAAGTTGTTGATGCTTTGAGCTGGAAATGTTTGCTTATGCAGGAATTCAGAGTCAAGACTTTGGGTTTTGATAACCTTAAAGAAATGTATAGGGATGATCCAGACTTCAAGGAGGTATATGAGGCATATGAGAATCCAATTCTCAGAGACAGAAGCCAATGGACTGAATACATGATCCAGGATGGATTATTGTTCAGGGAAACTCAGCTATGTATTCCAAAATGC
>CBVK0100961156.1:0-12399 GCA_900067695.1 Picea abies | reverse complement strand
TAACAGCCATGTGTTGCTCGTGTTTTCCCAGTGCTTTGTCTAGGAAGTCGACCTCCAGTCCCAGGCTCTCCGATATTGCCTCCAGCAGCCTCAGAGCAAGTGCCCTCACCTCTCTGCAGCACAGACTGCACACTTCTCTGCCATATTCATCAACAACGAGTAAATACAGTGTTCTTAGTATGTTTTGTTTTGCAATTCACAAATCCTTTTTCTCATCGATACCTTCAAACAATTTTTTTTCAACTGATCTCATAAAACAAAAGCAGTGAAATTGTCTACTTATTAAATCATTCCAAAAATAATCCTTATGTAAAGTTGTAAACACCATGATGCAATTCAAGTGGACGCTGCATACCTATAATCAGCAGGTTTTGAAGGCCAAGTCTTAACATGATCTTCTAACGGATAACAATGATGTCTCAGGTAATCCCGCCAGTTGAAGACTTGTTCTTTATGGATGTTGAAGCTGGTGGACAGACGTGTTTTGCTGGACGGATCGTCGGAATAATATTGTATTCTGTCCTCCACAGGCATTGTGAAAAACTCCTCCTCTATTTCTAACATCCTGTTGCTCACCACGTCTGGAATGCCGTGATTGATTATCTTTTTAAGCACATACACAGAACAATTTGCATCTCATCTTCAACCTGGCATAATCTTATGCAGAAAACATGAGTAGGAGGTAGGAATATGAATTAGATCGTCATAAGAATACGAAAGCAAATACCTGGAAGAATCCGTATTCAGCACAGGCCTGGCCAATTTGTCGGATAAGATGAGGTCGAGTAGAATCGTACAAGAGACCTTGGAGGTCCACGAGAGGTATGGAATCTACAAAGAGGACTACTTCATCCATCCTGGGTCGCTCCGTGGGAGGTCTGTTGTAATGTTGTGGAAGCTCAGAATAGTTCATTCCATTCGATATTAATGTTAAAAAATCATTTCATTCGATATTAATCTTCTCGGGTTGAGGTTTTGGATTTTATTTATGTTAAAAAATCATTTAGAGCCTCATTGGGTTGAGGTTTTGGATTTTATTTATGTTAAAAAATCATTTAGAGCCTCATTGTAATCATTTTCTTGCAAATGCGAGTAGTAATCACATCTGTTCTTAGAGATAAGTTGCTACTGTTCTAGCTAGTCTTTAACTCTGTAGTTCTATAGTATTGTACATTTCGTTCAATACATTTCGTTCATTAATAAAAACTGTGTATTCTTGTATCTATGTGTTTATGGTTGCATATCTGATATATTTTTTTTATATTATTCGATATCTTTGTACATTTATTTATTATATCTCTACTCTCATTTCGTGCTGAAAATAATCAAGATCAAACAATCCCTTTTTAAAATCCATTTCCACACATATTTTGGCACATGTGAAAATTTTACCCTTAGGTTATGAGTTATAAAATGACGGAACTTATCTTCAATGGATTTGAAAGAGTCTTCACCCAGAAAATAAGGGGGAGGTGCGATGTTTTATTGTTTCATGTTTGTGCATGTCCTTCCTAACATTGGGGGTTTTAACCAAGGGTTCGTCTAGATTTGACTAACAAAAACCTGAAAGCATCGACATATCAATCCATATCCAAGGCTAAAGAAGGTCTCACTCGAGACACTAAGAGGATCCCAGAGACCATATGGTTTTGTGTCGGGATTGAAGACTAAACACAGAGGATTCCATATGGGATGAAATTCACTTATTCCATGATTGGCAACTCACTATTATCAATATGATTAAAAAATACACACATATATAATTGATGCATACGCGACACATGATATATCAATATTACTACATCTTAATTATTCTTCTCATTCCATTAGGAAAAGATACAGAGTAAGAAAATCATATCTAACAACAATGTAAGATCTCATAATACTTAGATAAGTCCCATAATTACAATACAATGTGCCATGCACATTATACCATACCTTAAACATATGATAGAATTAGACACTTGGTTATATAAATTACAATGTTATAGGGATTCAGAGCAAGCTCTTCGACACTAAACAACAACAACAACTCAATGAATCAACCATAGGCAATGTTGACTCAACAAAAACCTTCTCTTTTTCGTCCTTGCTTCCATTTATAGCCATCTTGTCTCTAGAGTTATGTCCCTTTCAATTCTGCTCCACTCGCTTAATTGACTAATAGTCTCACTAGCTTTTGTCACCTTCCTGCATTCCATGTATTTTTTCTGCATCGAGTAAATCTTAATTGCCTTTCCTTATCATCCTCTTTCTACTCCATGCTACTTTGTGTTGCTAGCAGTAATCATTTGGGGAGATTTCTCAATGATTCCTTTCTTGATTCTAGCGTGGGTCTTCTTGGTTTTTTGGGCACATCAAAAAACTCGGCCTGACGTGCAATTTCAAAATTGGATCCAAATCGCACATCTTAACTCGGCCTGACGTGCAATTTCAAAATTGGATCCAAATCGCACATCTTGTCAATTCTCGCTCATATTATTAGGTGTGTGCACCACTGGAATTGGAGAGAAAAACTTTGTTTGTGAACACGCGATATTAACCCAAAACCTTGGGTGTCAATAGGACCCCACCACTATTACTTGGCTCGTCCTTGAGCCAAACTCCTTATAGAATGACCTATTATTGGAATTGAGTAAGAGAAAATCATGTGTCTTGGTGAAGTTGTAACCTTACACTAATCTAGGACTGACTGCCTCAAGAAAATATTGTTGCGATTGTCTTGAGTAAGGGAAAATCATCCTCATTTGCATACTAGAACATTAAACCAAGTTGTGTTTGCATCCAGGCTTGATTAAGAGCAAATAATATATCCAGGTTGTAGTTGCAACCTGACCCAGGTCCTAGAATGAGTCAAGCAAGCCCCACAGTAAGAGATAGAGTTGAAGTCCTGGGGTATCTATTTCAACAAAGGTGATTGTCCATGGCAACATATGAGAGTAGGGAGTGTGTAAAATAAGAGAGTAGGTCTTTTATTGAGAAGTTGACGATGAAGTGTCATTCTGCATGAAAAATGGGTTGTGTGTTCTATGAAACCTTTGGGAAAGGAATTCTACGTGGTCGGGTTGGGAATCGCACATCTCAGAATGTCTGTGAAACTTGGCCATGAGATCGGAGATGAATGAGAACAATGTGGAAAGAGACTAGCGAATGGAGATAAATTGGGACAGTCGGAGAGGGGTGATATAATTTGGGAATGGGATGTGGAGAATTTCTCCAATGACTGCATGGGTGGGAGTAGCTATATATAGGGTGATAAACAATTGGGGGTGGTAGACAAAATGATCATGAAGGCCCAGTGAAACCCCTTAGGTGATGAGATAACTATGTGGATCTTTCGTACTAATGATGTTCCTTTTGACAGGTGGCGAAATTTCTTCATACGTGCTTAGGCTAGGGTTGTAAAATGTGGTGAGTAACTTCACAAGAGATCTAGTTAGTAGAAGAACAGACACAACTTGCAAAGGTAAGAAGACGAGAGAAAATAATGATAATTGTATTAACCAAATGAGTGAATGATAAAATACACATGATATACTATGTATAGCTCAAATAATGTGCCATAGTGGTGGTCTTGAGAGATCTGGACACACTCGGGTAGTTACAGGAGTTAACTGCCACCTAGTCCTAGTGAGCTAGTCATGCAGTCTTCAATTAACTAGATAGACCAGAGTGAAATGAGGAGGAGATCAAGCATGCACAAGGAATGCACCTTCTTGGTGATGATCCTAAGGTAAGTGCACATTACTAGTGATGATCCCGAGGTTACTTGGTGATAAAACCAAAGTTACCCTGAATGACTCCACTCCACTAGTCAATGAAAGAGAATATTATCCTAGAATGTAGGAGAGGTTCCTAAAAAATAGGATAACCTCAATAATGACTAACAAACATAGGAAAATAAGGAAAAAAATATCCTAGGTGTGTGTAATATAAAGTGAGGAAAGAGGGAAAACCTCATGGGAACCCCCCCCCCTCAAGGTATAATGTATGTAAAAAGAAAAGACAGTTGCTAAGAAATTGTGTCCTTCACTCCAAGATGATCGCGCAGAGACTAAAACTACTACTTAGTGAAAGTCTTTGTGAATATGTTAGTAGTCTATTTAGAGGAAGGAAAAAATTGAATGTCGATGATCCTCTCATGGAATAGATATCTCATGTAGTGAATATGGATCTTGATATGCTTTGTTCGTTGTTGTTGCACTAGGTCTCTACAAAACTTGAGAGTACTCTGGTTGTCACACCAAATGACAATCGGTTTTTGGAACTGGATTCCCAACTCGGCAAGGAAGTTTTGTATCCACAATGCCTGGATGGTGATGTTAAGTACTCCTTTGTACTTGACCTCAACTGAATATAGATAAATAGTGGACTGCTTATTTCTCGACCAACATATAGGTCTTGAACCCAAAATGAGAGTGTATCCGGCTGTGGACTTGCGATCAGTGCTATCTCCTTCCTAGTCATAATCTAAGAATCCTATGAGATCCAATGCAAATCCTGATGCATAACGAATCCCATAGTTGATGGTTTCCTAAACGTATTGAAGGATATGATTTGCAACCTTCAAATCTAACTCATGTGGCTCTTGCATGTACCTAGAGACTGCTTCCACTGCATATGATAGATCTGGTCAGGTGTGGGAGAGATACAACAAAATCCCCATGAGCTATTTATACAAAGTGATGTCAACCAGTGGAGTGTCCCCACCATCCTCAATTGTTACCCTAGATAGGAAGGGTGTAGGGGAAGACTTGCAGTTTATCATGTGAAATCTCTCCATGAGATCATGAGAATTCTTGGCTTGAGGTATCTCAATTCTTGAAGCATCCTCACTAATATTGAGACCAAGGAAGTAATGGCATGGACTCATATCCTTCATCAAAAACCCTTCATGTAAAATCCCATTCACTGCAACAATCAATGAAGTTGAGCAACCAATGATTAAAAGATCATCCACATAAATAACTATAATCAGAAGTGAATCAATAGTCTTGAGAATGTAGACATTTGGATCATATTTTCATCTCGCAAAATTCTGGGACAACAGGTTGGAGTCCATCTTGGCATACCATGCTCTCAGTGCATGCTTGACACCATAGAGAAACTTCTTGAGCCTGCAAACCAAATATGAATCATGTATGAATCTAGGTGGTTTTTCCATGTAAATATCCTCTAAGAGATCTATGTGAAGAACTTAATTCTTCACATCCATCTGATGGACTTCCCATCCTATGGTTGTCGTAATATAAAGGGACAAATGAATGGAGTTTGTCTTTGCTATTGGAGCAAATGTCTCATCGTAGTCTATGCCATGAATCTACTAAAATACTTTGGCAACTAGTCTTTCCTTATATCTGCTAACTTGACCATACATTGCACTCTTGGTCCTATAGACCCATCTGCATCTGACAATATTCCTTCTTGAAGGAAGTGAAACTAGATCCCAAGTTTGGTTCATGAGGAAGGAGTTGTACTCCTCCTACATGGTTGATTCCCAAAAGGAATTCCCTACAACGTTGCCATAGGTCTACGGGTCTGAATATTGAGCCACATAACAATGCATAGGAAACATGGGTTCAGTGGATGTGAGTACATGAGGAGGCTCCTCAAACTGAGATCGAGTCCTCCTGAAATCCGTTGGATTCCCAACAAGATCTCTTGCATCCTGAAGAGTGGTTTGTGTCCACTTGAGCCTCTTCTCTGGCTCTTCATATGCATGTACTGACTGTGCATCTACATGTTCATAATAATACTCTTCCTTTGTATCAAAACAAATATCTGAAGTAGAGTATGAATGTGTATAATCATCATCTTGAACCGATGGAAGCAAAAAAGTACCTGCATGTGGCTCATGTGGAGCATGCAAGAGACTTTCCTAAAATTGAACATTGCAGTCAATGATGATTTGGTCTATAGAAGGATCAATGAGTCTGTATCCCTTCACATTGTCTAGATATCCAACAAAGATACATGCAATACTATGTGGATAGAGTGATTTCATCCTTTCAGAGGGAATCTGGGCCCATGCAGGTGAGATGAAGACATGTAAGTGGGTGACTTCCGGTTTGTTATCACTCCAAGACTTGAAAGGGGTCATGTCCTTAACAAATATGTGAGGGGGTATGTTCTGAATGTGATTGACATAGTTAATTTCCTCGACCCAGCTTGGGGTGACCCACCACTGAGAGTGATGAGCAACGTGGTCTAAGGCTGGGAGGTTCGTGGAAGGTCTGCACACATTTGGTGGTCTTCTATAAAAGGATAAGTATCATTTATGTGTTCATTTGCATGCTGTGTATTTGTACATGTCTTATATTTATGAGTATTGTCTATATATGTTGTATGTATAGGATTACTGTTATTTCCTCTTTAATTTGTGTTTTAGCAGAATGTAATTGTTTGTTTAAGTTTTATAATTATGATGTTCTGCAAGAGTTTCTGTGTGGCATAACCCAACAGGTCTATGGGTGGGTATGTACAATTTTGAATATCAAAAACATGAGAAGTTCTCAATGTGGCAGTCCATGGCCTCGGAAGCCCGGATATGCTACAAAATTGGTATCATAACTTAGTAAGAATGTTTTATGGAGTAGCATGGCTAACCTGGGTAGTTGAGGATGTTATAGTACATATCCCAAAAAATTTAATCATTTTCTTTTAATGTGTTTCACAACATTGATTTAAAAAAAACACTTCTTGAAATTAAATCATATTTGAATTCTCTAAATTTTATATTATATTTCTTAAAAGTTGACTTAATAACCTAGTACAAGTAATTCAAAAAGTATGTCATGACTTTAGAGTAGGGTAAGGGGTTAACTTACATGCTAGTAGTTTATTTTAGAATATGTTCTTACCTAACAAAATTCAAAAAGTATGTCATGACTTTAGAGTGGGTTAAGGGGTTAACTTACATGCTAGTAGTTTATTTTAGAATATGTTCTTACCTAACAAATTAACTTACATGCTAGTAGTTTATTTTAGAATATGTTCTTACCTAACAAATTTCTTTTCGTTATTTTTTAAAAATATATATATAAATTACAAAGAATAACTTCTTGTGATCAAAAGTGGATTGGTTCATGAATTATTAGTACTTGTACAATATTTTTGGTCATGTAAATGATAAAAAACAATGAATGCTTTAAATACTGTTTTTTAAACTTAATGAATTGAAACTAAAACTTAAGAATAAATTAATATTATACAATTTGGAATAACTATACAAGATTCAAATTTTTATAATAATTTAGAAAACATAAAAATAATAATTAATATAAGTGAATACTAAAATAGTTGTTTGATCTAAATTAAACCTACACTAAATAACCATGAAAATGTGAACTTAATGAATTGAAACTAAAACTTAAGAATAAATTAATATTATACAATTTGGAATAACTATACAACATTCAAATTTTTATAATAATTTAGAAAACATAAAAATAATAATTAATATAAGTGAATACTAAAATAGTTGTTTGATCTAAATTAAACCTACACTAAATAACCATGAAAATGTGACCATGTAAAAAAACACAACCATGGCATTGACACCTTGACCAATTAGATTAAGATTAAATTAGCACAATGTATTGTTTATTTCACTATAGGCAAAGAGGAACCCGAGACACAACACACTCCTTGTAGCCACAGTTGATACTATGAACAAAATTGGTCCGAAAACCTTGTAAAAATTATTTGATCTTTGTTTCTCTTAGAGCTCTGTCTTGCTTGTTTTTGTTCATTTAAAGATAATCAGATTTCCTATTATCACTTTTACCTGAAAGTCACGGGCTCAATTCACTTATGTTTCTCTTAGAGCTCTGTCTTGCTTGTTTTTGTTCATTTAAAGATAATCAGATTTCCTATTATCACTTTTACCTGAAAGTCACGGGCTCAATTCACTTAGAGATCTGTCTTGCTTCCCTTATCATTCTCAACAACAATCATGTTTATCCTCACTTATTTGTTATTGAAAACTAATCTCATAGTTTTTCCCAAAGAAATCAATAGATTTGCACCACAATTCACATAACCACAAAAATATTCTTAACCCTAACCCTATCTAAAATCAATTAAAGAAACAAAAGTACGGTCTAAAATCAATTATTTTGCATCAATTATTGTAGGAATTGCATCGCAAGTATGGGAATATACATCTAAGATGTAAGTGCCTCCACAGGTGTTTCCACCGAATTGAATATAGTAGCTTTACCCCTACCCACATATTTCTACTCAACACTAGAGGCTACTGAACCAGTCAATTGTTTATTATTTTGAACAACAGAACTCCAACTAAAATTATCAAAAAGGGGAGTTGCATCTATGGATTATGTACTTCTATGTATCCATCCATTCAACATGATAACGATCAATTATCCCTTGCAATGGCGATTTCACTTCTATAGATATTTCCTTATGAGAACGCACCATCTGATCTAAATTCTCCCAAAAAAATTGGGTCATTTTACTTGATTTTGTAGGAATGGGTGGACCTGCACATAATTCCTTTGTGGTGGTTTCTCAACAATGAAATGGATTTTGTTTCTCTTATAATATAGCCTTCTTGATAGATTCCAATGAAGTTCGTTTTCCATCATTTTGTGGTGATGAAAACATAATCAGTTGATTACTGGATGAACTTGAAGGATCAAAGGTCCTTAAGTGGTTGACAAAAATGGATTTATGCCGAGTCCCCTCGATTGGTCCTCCAAATGTGAAATCATCATCTAACCCAGACCTCGTCCTCTTCAATATCTGTATAGAAAACGATGAATCATAAACAACCATAAATCTTATGTTGACAAATTTGAAGTAATTGAATTTTTCAAGGAATTTTGTTGAATGGAACATCTAAGTGACAATGAATACAATGTAGTTGTTGAATATTTTCATTCACATATTCAATTAATACAAGTAATATCCTATAGTCTCCTAACTTCCTAAAGGATGTAAGACACATTGGCATTGAGCAATACTTTGACTATGTTGAAATCTCACCTTTCATCCAACTATGATTGGGTATTGTATTGTATTGGTGTTCGCCAAGATACAGATGTGTTGTTTGGAAACCCATCACCTAAACCTTGCAAATACAACAAAAGATGGTCAAGGCACTCGAAACTTAGAGTAGCTTTGAAAAACTTAGATACAAGTCCATAAAATACCTCAGCGGGAACCTGCTGATGAACATTTTTTTAGTATAAGGGCTACGACTTAGGCTAGATTGCATCCATTTTAAATGCATCTTTACCTTGTCCAATCCTCAACAACCAGCCTTTTGTTCTTGCTACAAGTGAGAGAATTTTAAATTGATCTTTACCTTGTCCAATCCTCAACAACCAGCCTTCTGTTCTCACTACAAGTGAGAGACCATTCTACGTACTTGGGGTGTATTTTTATTTGAGGATAGCATAAGGCCACACACCCATAAAATCTTTGGCAATATTTGAAGGTGAAGAGACTACTTCATCAAGAATTTGCAAACCATACAAGTAAAAGACAATGAAAGCGAATGTAATATGCAATGTGAAAACAAGACATGTATCTGAACTTGATCTAGGGCCTCAGTTCTTTGAATGAAAGTAATCCAAAATCATACAAGTTTGCACAGTTTCCCTTATCTTGCATCAAAAACCTAAGCCCCATAAATAGTAAATACAAGGAGAGAAACACCCGATGAAAAACAAGCACTATAAGGGCTAGAGCATTGGAAAATAAACCAATATTCCAATTAAAGTTCCCTTTATCTTCCCTTTCCTTTTTCCTCTATTCATGTAATATCTCAAGGCCTAGCCTCGATTGTAATTATGAATTGTAACATGTTTTGTAGGTTGGTGAACCAAGTGATAAGCTAGGAGGCTAAAGGCCAGGAGCTTTTTTTGTACATGTAAGTATTCATAATTATTAATATAACAACATCGATGCGTGTAGACCGACCACGAAGAAAGAGTATGAGGGACTAAACTCCACTAGGTTGGATAAGGGAAAGGGGCTAAGAGGCTGGAAAGGGGGGGCTAAGCTTAAGATCTTGAGTCCAATAGAATAATATATTATTATTCTAAATGTTGTGAGTGGGATATAAATATATCATAAGTTCCTTTAGGAAAAATGTATGTTTTCCAAGTGGAGAGGAATGTGCTTCATGAGTGCCATGTGTCAGCTCAGGCACATGCAAATATAAGTGGGAGTTCTTACTTTTTTGGGGATCCTTTTTGCCCTTTTTGCACAAGCTCACCCAACAAGCATAGGGAAAACCTGGAACGTCATTGTTGAAATTCTCCAACCACATGAACCTCTATAGCAAGCTTGAATTGATACACTTGTTGTACCTGTACCCTACGGGTTGCCTGCATATTGTTTCGTCATTACCATTCCCATGTCCAGTTTATGTTGTTGTCATCACCATGCTCATCTGTTGAGGAGTGGGAGTAAAGAAGCGGGTTGCCAGGCTCATGAAAAGAAGAGGCAGATTGTCAGGCCTGTGAGCAACTCTCTCTAGGTGAGAGAGTGTGCCGAGGAAGTGAGTTCTCCTGGAGGGAGTCCAATAGCATCTACAGGGCTGTGAGAATTTCGTCAGGCCTGTTGTTGAAGCCCCAGAAAGGGAGGTAGAGAAGCCGATGGATTCTGTGACAGTGAAGGTGTATACTCCTGGGGTGGGATAGACGTGTGGGGAATGAGAGTGTGAGAGGTGGGTGTAAGTGGCTCCTTGGAGGAAATCCTTCATGTTGTACTTTGCAACTTCTTGTTGTCCCTACCTAGCCTAGGAATCCATTACACGGTGGAGTTTAGTACCAGCTCGGGGGTGACCCACTACTGAGAGTGATAAACAACATGGTCGAAGGCTGGGAGGTTCGTGGAAGGTCTGCACGCAATCAATGCACTACAATTAAGAGATAAGTATCATTTCTATGCTTAATGGTTAAATGATGTATTCTATTGCATGCCTGTGATTCTTGTAATACTATCATGTGTTTCAGTTCTTGTATGTTTTCATGTTATCTCTATTTATTTTGTTAATTTTATATGTGATTTATTCTGGAAAGAGCTCAATCTGCCATTGCCCAACAGGTCTATTTTATTTACCTATAACAGAGCTTGAGATCATGTGTGTCTAAGATAACATGTTTTGGCTTGCTGAGGGGTTGGGAAATGTTTCAAATTGGTATCATAACAAAAATATGTTTACTCAGTGACGATGCCTAGCCTGTTGGTTTCTGGGAACGTTACAATTCATCTCACCTTTGTGCCTCAACATTAACCGCGTTGTTGCGCTGAAATCCACCATGGTTATTGTCTATACTCTGTTCTTCTTAATCTTTATCATGTTATCTGTTTTCTATTTAGTTGTTTTGCGCTCATGACAAGTCCACTAGGGGAAGCTTCTGAGCATAGCATGGAGGAAGCAGATATCAGAGTAGGTCCAGTAGAGCTTCTTCGAAAGTGCTCTCTATCCTCTTGAGACAAAATGGAAAACCTGAGGCAAAACTATGGGTTTACAACTATCTTAGAGCAGGGAGCAATAACCACCCTCGGTAAACATAACATGTATCCTAGAGTAGGGAGAGTTAACCGCCCGAAACAAAACATGTATCTTAGAGCACGGAGCGATAACTGCCCTTCGTAAACAGAACATAGCATTAAAATAAGCTCGAGTGAGGAAGTAAGCTTTCTTACTTGGAAACTGAGCATCAAACGCCAAGAGTTACGCTATCATCAGAGCATTAAACACCATGGGACGAGCATTGAACAATCCCTGATGTCTAAGAGAGTCACGTCCTCAGAGCATTAAACATCATGGGAGTAGCTCCACAATGTTGTAGGCTAAACGTTCTATGAAATGAAGATTTTTTTTTTTGGGACATTTACTCGAAATCTGGCTAGATATTGTTAGATTTGTAAATTTGAATGATTGTTTATGTATAATTCTAGTGCCCCGGTTTTCAGCAAGTTGAATCCATTTCTGCATTCACACTTGTAAGTCCAACACATTTTGACTTGGCATTAGTTGTTTAAATTTTTTTATTTTTTTATAATTCAACATTACAAATTGAAAAATAAAATTATATAAATATGTTAAAAACCTAATTATCTGATATTTAATTAGTAAAAAGTGTAATATAAACTTGATATGACATAAGCAATTGTTTGTGGGTTATCTAGTTGTTCTACTAAATGGTTTTGGACTTACAAATAATAAAATATGTTGGACTCACCAATGATAAGAATATACATGCCTTCTGTACATGGTTAAGTATGGACCATTAGATCCAAGAACCCGCATCCTAGCATTTAATGTTCTGCTTATTGTTAATTACGTCGAAAGGCGTATACCTATTGACAATGGGCAGATTTAATAGGGGTTTAGTGCTTAATAAGTTTTCTATGGACAAG
>CBVK0100961129.1:0-19019 GCA_900067695.1 Picea abies | reverse complement strand
GTCCATGTGATGGACATATCACAAGTATAGGTGGAATTGGGCTGCCACTCGCTCCATCTTCTCCTTCTAGTCCCTCTGGTCCTCAAATAGCCTTCTTGTACTGGTTTCCTGGTTGCTGAGGTGACTCGAGATCTCTTTTAGCAGTTTTTTTTGGTCCCTGTTATCCTTCCGACTGACATCTTTCCTTTCAAAGCTCACCTTGCCTATTAACATCTTTGTTCGCCATGCCATCTCCATCGTTTTGTGGTAGAGGGTTTCTCTAGGCTGCGTGGCCCCTGGGTCCGTTATCCAGTCCACTTCCTTCATCAGTTCCTCCCAATATTTACCCTTGCATTTAACATTGATTTATTTCTCCCATCTGGTGATGGTTGCTTTTCCTTTTGGTTCAACCAACGTATGAAAGGTACTCTTGGCATCTCTGGCTGCTTGCTCCATCCTTGTAATCCTTCGAGGACTTGTCACAGGTTCTTTCCCTTGGGGGATTCTCTTGTTGTGCATTCTCTTCATACATACCATCTCGACTGTTTTGTGGTAGTTTTTTCCTTGGTTTCTCCTCCTATTCCTATCTACACAACCCTTGTTTTTGTGGTAGCTCCTATAGTTGCGCTTTTCCTGTCTGTAGCTATTCTTGGTGCCTCTTCTCTTATGGGATTTCTCCAGCTGTGGGCTCGTCCTAGAAATCATGGTCTTCTTGTATAGGTGAACCTTCCTGTCCTTTTTCCTTGTCTTGGTATGTGTGATCATGATGGCTCATTCGTAAACCTTGTGCCGACCCTTGCCCCTGCTCGTTGTACAACTAACTGTGCTACTCTCCGTAACTGTGCTTGGGTAAGGTGTATCCATACTGGTCCATGGTACCACCTTTTTCCCATCATCATTTGCGGTCTGCTGAAAGCCGTCTATACTTTCCCACGATCTACCTCTGTACTTTTTCCTATTGGCAAGGCCTTGGTGTCATACTCCCATTTGTTGTGTGTTCTAATTATGCATTGTAACTTGTGGTCGAGTGTTGGGAAATAAGATTCTACCTGGATCCTTTGTGCCCGCCAGTTGACCTTGCACCTCCCTCCTTCATGTGGCCTTCCGTACTTTGGTTGCCATCATAATGCTTTGTCGCTAGTTGGATTCAATCTATTATGAACTACCCATTCAGGGTGTTACTCCAGGTAGTGTCTAGCTCTGGTCCTTCCTTGCTAAACCCCTCATTAGCGTTTATGTCTGCCAGTCCATTCGCTGACCTGCGTACCCAACGCAACTCCACTGTGTTCATCGTTTGCAGATGCTCCTGGATTTTTTGCAGGGAGTGTGCAAAGCATCAGTGCCTCTGAATCTTTCCCAATCTGCTACCATTTTGGAGTCTCTTTACTATGTTTATAACCAGTTTGGAGTCACCTTCCATGATGGTATTTTTCATCCTTTCACAACTTAGAATATCGAGGTCGATCTCTAGGGCTCTGAATTCCGCTGCGTTGTTGGTTGAATTTCCCATACTCCCAGTGTACAGCTGGATTATGTTACCATCACTATCCCTAATTACCCCTCCCATTCCTGTCATACATGGGTTTCATTTTTCCACCCCGTCGAATTTCAACTTGAGGGACCCTGCTGGAGGGGGATTCCAGTTGTGATCACCTATTTGGAGTTGCGGTAGCCGCCTTACTTGAGTGTGGTTGCACCCGTCTCTTAAGTGGAAAGTTTCTAGGACTCGGGAGTCCTAGTCTGAGAGTTGTGTTCTTACCGTCTGGCAGTTACAACTCTGTATCATTTCTCTTATCCGAGAGATTATTGTTTCCTTGAGTTTCCCTTCAGGCCGACTTTCATTCCTGAAGATGCGTTGGTTTCTTTCTTCCCATATTGCCCATATGATCATCCCTGGAATGAGATTCCAACAGAGGTTCACCTCTTCATTTTCGTTGTAATTCTCATTCCAGGTATTAATGGTTGCACAAATGTTACCTCAGATCCTATTGGACTGTCGAAAGATACCTGTCGCCCAATCCCAGATCTCTATTGTATAGTTACATTCATTGAGGAGATAATTCGTTGTTTCTTCCTTAGCTTGACAGAGGTGGCATCGTGACAGGCCAATGAATCCCCTTTTCCTTAAGTTTTCCCAAGTTAGAATTCCGTTTTGAAGTACTAACCATTTGAAATTTTTTATTTTTGTCCATTGGGGGCTGCTCCAAAGCTTATCCCATTGTTGTGCTGGATATTCTTGGTCTTGATCCACGATGTAACGTCGGGCTTCTTTCAAGTTGAATTCCCCACCATTTTTTTGGCCCCATATAATTTGTTCCTCTTCTTCCAAGACTTCCAGTTTTCTTTTCCTCGGTTCCTCCTCCACCTCTTTCACGATTTTTGTGGTCCGGTCCCTATTTTGCAAACCGAGATCATCCCAAATTCTCCATATGTTGTGGTATGTTTCTTGTTTTCAGTAGTGGTAGACTTTGGTTTTTCCTTGCACGATCATGTCCTATTGGAGTTCATCCCTGTCTAGATTTTCCATTATGGGTTCCTGTTTCCATGCATCCTCCCAGAATCTGGTCGTTTTACCGTTCCTTACTTCCCAAAAGTTGTGTTTCTGGATCCAGGTTTTGTTGCACCAAGCTAGACTCTGAATGGTTGATCCCTCCCTACTGCCCCTAAAGTGGATTTGGTCCTGGTTGTTTATGTCAGAGGCATATTTGGCCTTCCATAGGTTTACCCATGGTGTATAAGTTTCTTTGACCCATCTCCACCAGAGTTTCGCCCTGCAGGATTTGTTGGTTACTTGTGGGTCATGTAGACCCAGACCTCCTTCTCTTTTTGGTTTACAGACCTTCTCCCAAGCCACCAAGGCCCATTTATTATTTGTTTTTTCTCCTCTCCATAGGAATCCCCTTTGGATGTTTCTTATTTTTTGTAATATCCCTTTGGGGGCAGGAAATATGGACATCATATAGGTTGGAATTGCTTGCAGAATCGTCTTGGTCAAAATGAGTCTCCCCACTATGTTGAGGGATCTGTACGTCCAGTTTTTCACCCTCTCTTGTAGCTTGTTGATCACTCCTTCCCATGTTGCCATTTTGTATGCCCTGTCTGTCAGAGGGATGCCCAAGTACTTGTTTGGGAGTGTTTTGCACTCAAATCCCAAAACATTTACTAGGTTTCTTTGGATTGCAAGGTTGGTGTTGAAGAAATAGATCATAGATTTTGAGTGATTGATATCAACACCCGAGGCTTCCCCAAACTCTTCTAAGATTATTTTATAGGATTTTTCTTCCTTGATCGTGGGTGTGCCATGGAGTAAAGTGTCATCCATGAACTGTTGGTGTGTAGAAGTCAAACAGTTTTCAAAAGGTTTGATGCATGTTATTTCTCTTGTTGTTGTTACACTTTTTATGCTTCGGTTGAGACCTTCCATCATCAAAATGAACAGGAAGGGGGAAAGCAAGTCTCCTTGTCTAATGCCTCTTGTAGGCCAGAAAGGTTTGGTTGGGGCTCCATTTATTAGGAGCGAGTAGCTTGTCATTGAGACTAGGCTGACAATCCAGCTAATTGTTGGCACATGGGCAGACCCAAGGTTCACTCCAAGAGAACACCAACAAGCCCTAACTACTGGCCCTTTCGGAAACACCTGCGAAGCAGATGCAGTCTCACTCGAAGTAGGTATGGGGGGGTTGTAGGACAAAGATGTCTACAACCAGGGGAATATCAAGTGGATCTTAACACAATACAATGCAATATACCTAGCTCACTTATCACTAAAATCTACTCCACATTCTATAGATCTGATCTAATACAATAATGCAATAACAATATATCAAAGACAAATATAAAGCATCAATCATACTCACATAACACCAGATGTACGTGGTTCACCCTCTCCCTAGGTCTACGTCCACAGTATTGTGCTTATGATATATTAAGGTAAAGCTTACAGTTCTTGTCTGTGCTCTCTTCTCTTCTTCTCACTTTCTCTCCCACTCTTGTTCACCCAGCTACAGGACTTGATCTTCGCACCCAACTGAATATCTTACAATGGCAAAAGGCTCTTACTCTCAACACTTCTCTCACTCACAATGCAATATTCTCTCAATGATCAACAATCAATAACAATGCTCAACAATAGTACCAACCCGACCTAGGTCCTCTCAAACTTTATATATACAATATAGTCCCTCACTGGCAGCCTTAGGTCGAGACCTAGGTGTCAAAACCCTAGATATACAAACCCTAGGTGTCTAAAACCCTAGATTAAATTGACCCCCTTTTCCCTGGCTTCGCCAACCTGTCTGTCCTTTATTCCCATGTGGTGCTAACGGTGGATTTTACCACTATCTGAGTTGTCCTCAATCCATATACCTTTCTTATCTGTCATTCCTAATCTCCTCATCCAACGACTAGATTTCTTGGGCTTCCCTCCTTCTTTTCTTCTCTTTTGCTTACTTCGACCCAGTAACAGTCACTATGTCTCCCGCGACGTTCACATTTTACCTCTTCTTCCTTTATCTTTGCTTGATTCCATACCTAAGAGCCAACAAGAACCAATGTGACATAGTGGTGGTCTAGAGTGATCTTGACACACACCAATAGTTATGGGAGTGAGTTGCCACATAGTTTAGTTTCTCAGGCAGTTACGGGAGTGAACTACAACCTAGTTGAGTTAACTAGCCAACTAGTCTTCAGTTAACTGTCTGAATAGAGATTAGTGAGGAGTTAACTCAGGGAATCAAGGGTAATGTGCTAGTCTGGTGATGATACCAAGGAAAGGTTGAATTAGCATGGTGATGATCCCAATGCAAGTGATGTGATGATGTTGAAGTCCCCTGCCAAGATCCAATGGAGGTTGTTGGAACGATCTTTTAGGTCTTATAAGTCTAGAATCATTCTTCTCTTTTCCTCTAACATCTGGGGTCCATACACATTAGTGCACAGAACCATCTCCATATTCCCAATGATTTGCATGTTAACCAAAAGTGTGTGCCTAGCCTCGACTGTTATTAGGTTAATCGCTTGTGGATTCCACAAGGTGAGAATACCTCCTGCCATCTACTGTCCTTCAACATCCAGCATCTTGTACTTTCTCCATTGTTTTTTGTTGATTGTTTACATTCTGTCTACAATGCATTTTGTCTCTTGGATGAAACAAAGGTCTGGTTGTGCCTTCCTAAGTCTATTTTTAAGGATTCACTGCTTTTGTGGGTTGTTTAGGCCTCTTATATTCCATATTATAATCTTCATTTAAACATGTGGGGGGAAGTTGGGAAAGAGCTTTGATCTTACCTCAGTTCATCAGCAGAGCTCCTAGTTCCTATATTGCTACGTTGTTTGATTTCTTGCCTTCTTTCCTTCTCGTCTGCTTGGGTGAGAGTTGCGGTTGTCCCTCGCCTGCTTTGATTCCTATGTGTCTTATCTCCCCGTGTGTGCTCTTGAGCCCTCTAGATTTGGCTTCCTCCCTTAGGAGGAACAGGTATTGGATGTGGCCTAGTTGCTCCACTAGTACATTGTCCATGCTCTGCCTTTTCCATTACTCCCATATGTTCCGGAGATCTATCCCTTCCCTTTCCACAATGTCTTTGAGATCAGGATCTTTCGTTCCTACCTCGCTTGGAGTCATTTTCACATCTCCATCTACCTCCTTCATGGGGGTGTTGGCATCTCTGGTTTCTCCGTCCATAGGAGTTGCGCTACCCCCCTGACCCATCTTATTTCTTGGGCTATATGTGTACTCATTTGTTTCTTGATCCCTGGTTTCTTTATCTTTTTCCTTCTCCTTTCCTCATTCTTCCCCTTTGTTGGTCTTGTCCTGTCCTTCTGTTCTATTCTCGGCCTCCGGATCGCTCCCTGTTGGGGTTTTACTTTGTTTCTTGTTAGCTCTGTTTTTGTGGTTCTACTTTATAAATCCATCCTCATCCTGTTGTAGTTTGGTGTTTTTTGCTTCTTATTATTTAATGAGAGAACATTCCCTGATTAGGTGTCCATGTTTGTGACATCTTCTACATCTGAAGGGGATCTTCTCATAGTCAATGTTTTGTATTCATTCCTCATCCTTGAATTCTAGGCTTATGGCTTCTAGGAGTGCCCCTGATACATCCATCTCTATGAAAATTCTTGCATAGGATGTATATCTCCCTTTTAGGGTCACTTCAGATGTCTTCACATATTTTCCCAACTTGTTCCCTATTGCTTCGAAAGTGGGAGGTAGCCAGTAATCTAATGGCAAGGAGTAAAATCTCAGCCAGACAGGTACATCTTTGAAAGTTTCTTTCTCCGGGGAGAATTTTTCCTTCCATGGTTGCATGTACAATCCTGCTGAGGTGTGGAAGGATGCCCCCCCTCAAATACCTTATCCCTATCTTCCAGGTTCATGAATATTGTTGTGAATAAGCCTTTCAAGCCCAGATGGAGTTCCACTTCTCCGCTTTCCTTCCATTGATATTTAATCCGGTTGCACAACGTTCTTTATGTGGGCCACAAGCCCATAAACTTGCAGATTAGCGCATGTGTCTTCATCTGGTCCCTGTAGAATTGCGTTTGTGGATCTTCCAGTATTAACTTGAGTATCATTGTTGTTTTTGGTTTACATGGGTTGCGCCCTTCTGCCCCATTGGGGCTCGCCATTTCTTGTGCATCCTTCTGAGTTTCTCTAGCTTCTTCCCCCATGCGATCGCTTTTTCCCTAATTGCTTTCCTGACTCTTTTCCGGTTCTGATCCCGAGGTGCTTGTCATTGGCGCTTTGAAACCTATGCCTCGTGGGCCTTTCCCGAGGTGCTTGTCATTGGCGCTTTGAAACCTATGCCTCGTGGGCCTTTCCCTCTATCTACCACTACCTACTTGTATGAGGGGGTTCCATTACCGCCCTTCTTGGTACTCATGTTTTCCTCTGTTGTGGCTGTGACTGCCAAACCCTAGCTTGCAATTGCTCTAGACCCTAGCTTCCATCTCGTGTCTATTATCCGTGTTTGTATTATATTAATGCATCGAGGCATTTGTATTATATTAATGGATCAAGGTAGGTTTCTCAAGACTGCACCGATGTGTTTTGATAATAAAAACACCGAAAAAAAAACCTCCATTATAACCTTCGCCCGCCCAATTTTTTTGAATTATATGGAACATCCATTAAAACCCCCACAAAAACCTCTGCAAACAATAGAGGAGGTTGTAGCAGAGTTTTTTTTGAAATTTTTTCCAAGTTTTGTAACAGTAAAAACCTCCGCAAAAACAAACCCCCACAAAAACCTCTGCAAACAATAGAGGAGGTTGTAGCAGAGTTTTTTTTGAAATTTTTTCCAAGTTTTGTAACAGTAAAAACCTCCGCAAAAACATCTGCTAGAATATGTTCTCCTTTTAGTGAGGGGCGGGGGGCAGTGTTTTAATTAATGATCTCCCATGAATTACGTGTCATCCTTTAACCCAAAGTTCAAACACACACGCAATATGGAGAAATGGCATGAATTTCCAAAAGAAGGTACCAATCTACTAAGGAATCTTTACTTCCCATTACACCATTCAATATGATGGAGGAAGAGTTATTAACCCATGCGAGGATGGGACTATTTCTTCTATGTGGTATCAAATTTTGACTTGTCTAGAGATTGTTTGAAGCAATTTTATTTCCTATTTTTCTTGCCTTGAGCTCAAGTATTGTAGCCATTTGGATGGAAAGGCCTCATTCTATTGTGCAAGTTTTGGAGACAACTCTTTGGAAGCCCAAGCCATGTGCAGGGAAGTAGAGCAAGAGATCTCACCCTAGTGAGATAATATTATACCTAGAAATTTGTAGTGAAGGTGGTCAAGAGAAAATGGAAAATACTCATGATCATTCATATTTTTGTGTTGTTTGTCAGAATTCCAAGCTACAAAGAGGCATTTGAAGGTGTGAGAGGCACATCGAAGAGGCTCTTGATTGTTTTTCTCTATACACTAGAAAGTGGGAAGGCAAGAGGAAGGGTTATGAGAGAAGGAATGCATTGGAAGCCTAAGCAGTGTAGAGGCAAATAATTGGTATCAATTTCCAGATATATGCAATCCAAAATCAATAAAGGTATATTGGAATTAGTTCATAAAGAAACATTTAGAATATTGAAAAGATAACCAATAAAATAGACATATTGCAGGCCTAGATTGAAAAGCTAAAGATTGAGAAAGAGGTTAATGGGGGGGAATCAATAAGTGGCTCAATCCTCCCTCTCAGTTTGTTCATTTGGAGTGAACATTCTAATGGATAAGGAGGATGCTACTATGTAGTAGCTATTATCCCAAGCAATGAAACAATTCTCTGTCATTTAGTCAACCAAGTCTAGTAACAACCTGGAAGCACAAAGTGGGTCTAATCATCACTAGTTTTTGAATTATGCAATGTTTTGGAAAGTTTTAATTTTGAGTGGACAGTTTATACGACTATATACTTGCCAAATAGATAGTGACAAAGATGGAGTCTTTAATCTAATGGTTAGAGGAAAAAGTAGTGTCAATATTTTGGCTCTAGACATCCTAACTTTTGTATTATCTTACTGGATAGTTAAGCCACAATATTATTTTAATATAAATTTATAATTGTTTGTATTTTTTAAAAATATTATAATTTTCATTTCACAATCGCAATTTTAAATTTTACTTTATTTTTAATTGGACTTTTATTTTAATTTTAGATTTTATTTTGGCTTTTGAATTTTAATTAATAATTTATTTAATAATGTAATAATTCTACTTTTCATGTCCCCGAGGTGTAGGACATTCGGTGACAGAGTGTGTTGTTAAGCCACTCCGTGTTGAAAAGTCACCAATCCCGATGCCAACAGGTTCGGCCACATTAACAAACAAACAAAAAAAAATTCTACTTTTCATTTAATTTTTTAAGATTATTAACGTATTATTCGTTAGTTTCACTTTTCATAATTTAATTTTAATGTGATTATAAAATTTTTAATTTTGTTAATAAATTAATATTATAGTTCTTATTTAATTTTTATTTTTTAATATTAATTAGTAGTTTAGTTGTCCACTAGATGTAGCTTGGGTGGTTGGGAGGAATGATTGTCACCCTCCTTCCCAGGTTCAATTCCTTTTGAGTGACATGTTGTGCCCTTAAATGGGTCTATACAATGTTCTTGTTGTTGAGCCCCCAATATTATGAAAATACTCAGCCTCCCTATGTTCTCTTGCGGATTTCGTGGGGGTTTTCTATGGACGTAGCGAGCACCAATATCCAGTGTCCGAATCACATGAAAAAAAAAATAGTAGTTTAGTTCATTGTCATCTAAGTGGCATACGGTTGGGACCCAATTTGGGCTTATTTGGGTTTATCCTCCATCCATAGGTTGTATGGTTGTTTTTTAGTGTCAATTCCTTATTTGAATTTTCTATTGTAGTAATGGTCAACCTTGGCCAAGATTTTGGCCAAATGTGGTGTATTATCTTATCTGGGTGTTCAACCAATGTGGAAGGGAAAACATGATTGTGTCTAATATATGTTTCATGCTCTCATATAATGATATTTATCTAACAATTATTTTCACTAAAGTAAGGTTTCCCACATGAGTAAGGAATGATGTAGACACCTTTTTGTTTTGTGAGATTAGTATGATCTTTGACATATTTTAGGGAGTTTCTAATAGTGTTAAAGGGTTTCAAAGTTGCATCAATATTATCTTCTTCAAAGCCCTGGCAATTTTGTGCATAGTCCCTTATATGTAGGGCAAGAAGATTTTGGAAACTTCTTCGGCACAAGCTTTGTTTTTTTCAACTGAAACTGGGAAAATTATATTAATAAAAAAATGTTGTAGCTGAGCTAAACAACACTAGTACATCCAACTACATGTCTTCAAAATTTAAACAAGAAGGACAATTCCAAACCAAAATACAAAGTTTACATATGTCTATTGGCAAAAATTCCCAATATTTATTGCTACTATAGATTCTATAATAATTAGCTAATACACAAATAACTTTAAAAGCATAGTCTAATAAGAAGATATGGTGATTGGTGGCCTCTTCCAGGACCATATTTGTTGGTACAAATTCTTGTTCCTCTATCTCTACGTTGTCGAAGAGTTGATGCATCGTATCCTCCTGTTTTGATTCTCCATGTCTTGAATTGATTGTCACCCTTTAATTGGAAGCACATGAATAAGCATATTTACTCAAATGGACAATCAAATTTCTTAGCATAACACATTCTACCTCAAGATTTGTAATTTGTTTCTTTAACTGAACCATAGTACCCATGATAGAATTGATTTGGGAGACTACCTATTGCTCATTTTCATGCACCTTGGGTGTAACAAAGAAAATGGAATACCTATTACCTTGAATCATTTCCTCATGAGACCTTAAGAACCTAATAATTTCTTTTTGATCTCTATAATACATATTTATGGGTTTAATTTTAGAAATCCTCTAAGGAATGGAGAATTGGAAACTGAGTAAACAAAGGTGCAACGGTAGACCCAAAGTATCCTCTGGTGATCCTCTGTCAACTCAGTGTAAACCAAAGGGAAGTCGAACCAAGGACCACAATTCTCAACCCAATTAACTAAATTTAGAGAACTAGGTATATAAAGTTCACACAGAGAGACTATGTTTTAAGAGGGATGAACCACCCAGACCCAAAATGCCTCCAATCAGAAATAACAAAGCACCATAGACATAGAGCATGTATAATTATGAAACCAAAGACCACAAATAGAGCAATTGAAGGTTTCTTTTTCACCAACCTGGAAGAAGTGGTAAACTAAACGAGATCTGCAACATAGTCCCGACGACTAGTGACAAAGAAGAGAGATATCCCTTAGGCCCTATTATTCTCCATGCAACAGATCATCATCATCCCACCTTGAATGGAGTTAAAAACCAACTTCAATTCAAAATTTCATGTCCTCTCCACGTTGAACATGTGCGAAGGGGGTGTGAGTCTCGTTGTGTTTATGGTAAAGCTTTGATAGTATGGTTGATGTGTGATTGACATGTGGCTCATTGGAGGAGGGTTCTTAGGGTATGGTTTGAAAGGTTAATGTTCCATTAACCTTTAAAACCCTCATTTTCATCCTTGTAGCTTCGATAGAAAGGGTGTCAACAACAATGTTATTCTCCCTTATAACATAAAATAACTTTATTTTGTGAAACCTTGAGACATATTGTGAAATCTGAGCTAATATTGATGTAATTTTGTAATCTACTAAAGGATATTTTTTATACATCAACTAAATAATGACATTTGATTTACCTACAACCATGAGAGAAATTATATGATGATTTGACGTCAGTCTCAAGCCTTGCGACAAACAATATGCCTTGACCTAATTGTTATAGGAGATTTCAAGTCCCCATGCATAAGAAAGTTTTGTTTTTCCTCCAGGATCAGAGAGGATCCCCCCCACACCTATCACCCCTCTTCAGCATGAGCTTTGTTCCTAGGACCTTTGCTAGAATTTTAAAATGACTTCATCCTTGATACTCCTTATAACCATTGTGTTTAAATACTTTGAGGAAATGTGGTTTTTCTTCTACTAAATGATCCTCATTTGAGACCCTTAGGGCTTTAATTTCTAGAGTGTTGAGAGCCCTTTAATTATGCACAATATGGTGGTGGGATTCTACATAGAAGTAGTGCTTATTTTGAGATTTTTTTTTCCTAAATCCCTTGTGTTGCATAGACTCTTTAGGTTTCTTTGTGAACAAGACATGTAGAAATGGAATGCTTCCTTTACCTTCATTTCTCATGTTAAATTTTGCGTGCTCAACTTGATTTTTGAAGTGATCAACTAATTTATGTAAGTTTTCATTTCCATGTATCCATATGTAAAAGTACCATCCACAAATATTATCCACAACTTAGGTTGTAGAGAAAAAGAAACAAGGGCCTTATTATAAAAATAGTATTTGAACAAATTGGCCACAATGGGTGACATAGGTGATCTAGTCACCATGCTACAAGTCTGCTAATATATTTCCCTTTGGAATCTAAATAACGTGAACCTTAAAAACATTTCAGCCAATTATTTTTTTTCCTATTTTTTTTCTATCCTCTTAACCACTCCATCTATAATATTTTTCATAAAAAGAGATACTAAATCAAATATAACAAGAATATCATTTGCATAAGGCTTAATTTATTTAACCACTCCATCTATAATATTTTTCATGAAAAGAGATACTAAATCAAATAAAACAAGAATATAATTTGCATAAGGCTTAATTTATTTAATTAGTTCAATAAAAAAGGTTGAGTCCTTCACTAATGAATATATATTCCCCACCAAAGGTTTGAGATTTTTTGCCAAGAGTTTAGCGAGATTATATGTTGGTATCCTTATCATGTTGACAATGGGCCTTAGATGAGCACCTTCTTTATAAATATTTGGAAAGGCCATAAATTTGGAAATGAATGGATCATTAGTTATCAACCTCTTTTGTAATCCCCTTCTATGTTATATTTGTTGGTAGAATTGGAAACCTCTTTGAAACCTTCCTAAGAGGGTTATTAACAAGCTTCTTATAATTTATACTATTGATTAGGTGCTCTATCATTTTCTCTAGATGGTCACTTCTATTCATGATTACTAATACTCCTCTCTTATTTTCCTTAGAATGACAATTCCATTAGTACTATTTAGCTATTTTATAGCAAAGAGTTATTGCTTAAATGTGATGCTTCTAGGAGGCTTTATGAATAATTAGGGAGTAATCTTACCAAATTTCTTCCTTCATAGTATTTGATAATTTTTTTATTCCATCCTCTATACCACACATTATATCCTCAATTAGGAATCTTTGGGATTTTCAAAACCCAAACATGTCTCTAGTAAACTCATAACATATTTGTTGTATGTTATACAAGTCTCACATTCCACTCCCACCCAGATAAGAAAGCATCCAAGGGATTTTAAATTCTAACTTACCATAATTTGGTGTGCATGTGTATACGACTCCATTCTCAAGGGTTCTTAGCTTGTTTCCAACATGTAAATTTTAGAGTCATTTATTAGTGTAATTAGTTGGTTCCTTTATTGCATGTTCTAAATGTGTCACATTCCACTCTTGCTCAAGTTAGAGGGCATAAAATGGATTTCTAAGCTCAACTTACCATTGGTGCGTATGTGTATATAGCACTATCCTTAGAGGTTCTTAACCTATTTCCAACACATGACTTTTAGAGTCATGTGTTAATGGAATTGGTTGGATCCTTTGTTTATGTTCTATAGGCCCCACCAGGATAGGAGAATGGAATTGGTTGGATCCTTTGTTTATGTTCTATAGGCCCCACCAGGATAGGAGGGCATTGAGGGGATTTCTAAGTTTGACTTACCATTGATATGCATGTGTAGATGATTTTTTTTCAAGGGTTGTTAGTCTACCTCTAGTGCATGACTTTTAGAGTCATGTGTTAATGAAATTGATTAAGGCCTTTGTTATATGTTCTACAAGTTTCACTTAGGTTGTAGAGGAAATAACCAAGGGCCTTGTTCTCAAAATAATCTATGAACAAATTAACCACAATGGGTGAAAAAGGTGATCTGATTTCCATGCCAAAAGTCTACTCATATATTTCCTTTTGAAAGATAAAGAATGTGGACCTCGAGAACATTCCAACCATGTCATTTCATATTTTGTGATCCATTTTATAACTTCAACCACCCCATCTATATGAATTTTCATAAAAAGAGAGGCTACATCAAAGTTGACAAGAATATGATTTGTGTAAGGCTTAGTTTGACAAAAAGGGTCGAGTCCTTCACAAAGGAATCTATATTCCCCACCAAAGGTTGTGTATTCTTTGCCAAGTGTTTAGTGATATTATACATTGGTCCCCTTATCATGTCGACAATGGGATTTAGAGGAGCCCCTTCTTTATGAATTTTGGAAGGACATAATCTGGGAATGGATAGGTCATTCATTATCAACCTCTTCTGTAATCCACTTTCATGTTAGATTTGTTGATAGAATTGGAAAACTCCTTTGAAACCATGCTAAGAGGGCTTTCAAAAATCTTCTTATAATTTCCACTATTGATTAGGTGGTCAAGCATTTTCTCTAGATGGTTTCTTATGTTCATGCTTACTACTGCTTATGCCTTATTTTCCTTAGAAGCACAATGTCATTATTATTATTTAGTTCTTTTAGAGCAAGGTGTTATTGCTTACATATTTTGATTTCCGGAGGCTAGGCACATTGAACAATTAGGGAAAAATATTACCTAATTTATTCCTCCATAGTATTTGATAATTTATTTATTCCAACCTTTATAGCGCACATTATACCCTCCATTGGAAATATTTGGGGGGCAATAGAAAAACCCAAACCCCTTTGTAGTAAACTCATAACATATTCATTAGGGTATTTGGTGTATGTTCTACAAGTCTCACATTCCACTCTCACCCAAATAAAAAGGCATCCAAGGGATTTTTAATTCTAACTTACTATTGGCATGCTTGTGTATACAACTCCATCCTCAAGGGTTCTTAGCTTGTTGAAAACATGTGACTTTTAGAGCCATGTGTTGGTGTAATTAGTTGGGGCCTTTGTTACATTTTCTAAAGGGGTCATGTTCCACTCTTTCCTAAGTAACCAAGAATCCTATGGATTTCCAAGTCCGAGTTACCATTGGTGTGCATGTGTATATAACATTATCCTTAAGATTTCTTAACATGCCACCAACACATGACTTTTAGAGTCACGTGTTGATGGAATTGGTTAGGGCCTTGGTTGTATTTTCTATATATATCACAATCCACTCTCACAAGGATAAGAGGGCATCAGAGGGGATTTATAAGTATGACTGACCATTGATGTGCATGTGTATACAATTTTCTTCTCATGGGTTCTTAGCCTACCTCCAAATGTGACTTTTAGAGTCAAGTGTTAACATGATTGATTAGGCCACTTTTTTACATGTTCCACAAGTTTCACATTTCACTCTAGCTTGATTAAGATGGTATCCAAAGGTTCTAACTCCAACTCACAATTGTTGTGTTTGTGTATACCACTCTTTCCTCATGGGTTCTTGGCATGCCACCATCATATGACTTTTAGAGTTATTAGTGGAATTGGATGGAAACTTTATTGTATGTTTTATAGGTCTCACTTTTCACTCTCACCCATATAAGAGGGCATCTAAGGGCTTTCTAAGTTTTACCTACCATCGATATCAGTTTCTATACAACTCCATCATCAATGATTCTTTGTCTATCAGAGACATAAGACTTTTAGAGTCATGTATTGGTCAAATTGGTTGGGGCCTTTTTTGTATGTTATACTAGTATCACGTTCCACTCTCCCTTGGATAAGAGTGCATCCAATGGATTTCTAAGTTCATTTTTCCACTGGTGTATATGTGTATACATATTTGTCCTAAATGGTTGTTAACGTACCACCAACACATGAATTTTAGAGCCATGTGTTGGGAAAATTGATTGGGGCCTTTGATATATGTTCTACAAGTCTCATGTTCCAGTCTCACCCTAAGAAGATGGCATACAAGGGATTTATAAATCTAACTTATCATTGGTGTGTATGTATATGAAGTTTTATCCTTGGGGTTCTTAGCCTATTTCCAACACATTACTTTGATTTCATGTTTTGGTGGAATTGGTTGGGGTCTTTATTGTATGTGTTTGTAGGTCTCATGTACCACTCTCACTCTCACCCCTATTAAAGGGCATCCAAGGGATTTCTAGGTCTAACATATAATTGGTGTGCATGAGTATACAACATTTTCCTTGAGGGACTTATCCCATCACAAACATGTGAACATTAGAGTCAAGTTTTGGTAGAATTGGTTGGGCAAGTTGATGTATGTTCTAGAGGTCTCTCATTCCACTGTTACCTAGATAAGAGGGCATCCAAGGGCTTTCCAAGTTCAACTTAGCATTGGTGTGCTTACAATGCCATGCTTAGAGGTTCTTAGCATGTTGAACACAAACATTTTAGAATAATATGTTGGTGGAATTAGTAAGGGCATATGTTGTATGTCCTACATGTCTCATGTTCCATTGTTATAGTCATGTTAGCTTTATAATATTTTTCAAGTTTATGATATTAAAATTTGTTTTTTCTTTCTCAATAAAAAATTCTCTTTTAAATACTAATATATGTAACTAGGTATAGTTTGAACATTTTTTAAATTTACATGATAGCCACCATAAGCTAAGTCACATAGTAGCCAACACAAGCTAAGGAAGAGTTGGATTTAATAACCATAAAAGATATCAAAATATTTCAAATAAATTTTATGAAACATATGCATTTTTTCTTACATGTGGTTCATGACACTAGATATCAGTGTTCACTACATCCACATAAAACCTCTCCGAAATCCACAAGAGAAGATGAGCATTTTCGGCACATTGGGGGCTTAACAACAAGAGCATCTTATAGACCCATTAAGGGCACAAACATGTCACTCCAAGGATTTGAACCTGGGTGGGGAGGGTAACAATCATTCCTCCCAACCACGCAAGCTAAATCCAATGGACATTTATGAAAAATATACATGCATATAATTATAAAACAATCATGGTCAAGGGGTTATCTCAACTAGTTGTCATAAATATTGTTGAGCATTTGGTTGGTTTCATACTAACATGTGTTCGGTTCAAATCCCCCTAGGTTGGGCACACTAGCCTATGTTGACAAGTTTAATAAGGATATCATCCAAGAATGTGAAGAAATATCCATTAGGTTTCCCATGAGGGTTTTCTTAAAGAAAAAAATTATATCTTAAAAAAAATCAATTAAATGCAATCATGTCATCAAGTCACAAAGTGAAGTGATAAAACATAACCAAGATAATTATTTAGGTTATAATAAGAGGTAGATCATATTTTTCATTCAAAGAAAATTAAGGCCCCACCCATTGTTGGTTGATTCTATGTCAAGTGCAATGATACCAACCATTATTCTTATAGTTATTTTCATTTTTTTTATATGCAAAGGAAAAGAGTCATGCCTTGCTACATAGTAAGATTACGAAGATATTTGTTATGACCTCCCATCATTGCACTAAAATTACTTGAAAAAAATTAAAAGAATTAGAGAACCAATAAAAATATTCCTACAAATGGTGCAAATGGTGCAAGGATTCACACCCCAATACTTTAATAACCAATGTAAGTGCACCACATCCAACTTCAATTTCTAGAGTTATACAATAATCCATAATGTAAAATTAACAAATATCATCAAACTATCAACCCATAGAAGCCATTATATATTTTTTAAAGGAGCTAAAGATTTTTTATATATAAGGGGCTTCACCTAAGTGTCCATTTTTTTTTTAACAAAATTTGGCTCATTGTTAAATGAGTCCATTTCTGATTTCTGCTATCCTACTTTCAAAAAGTATAAAAAGATGCTTATACATTAAGGCAGTCTAGCTGTCAAATACTTTAATAAATTGTCCTAATAGAAAAACACATTTGAAGTACATTCAAGATGTAGACTCATGTTCTTGCTGAGTTTTACTTGGTTTTGTACATTGTCTGTTTCCATACGTTCAGCTTCCCAATCTGCATGTGCCTCTCCAGCTTGAGATATTCCTGTAATTTGGTTATTAGAGCCTGAATTAGATTGTTTTGGAATTGTTGTTGCTCAAAGTTTGTTGCATTCTTTCTCCAGGGATTCCATATGGCGAAGGAGGCTTGCTACCATCCTCTCAGGTTCACTGATTCACTATTTTTCTTCTTCTCTGGCTCTGGATTGATAGTACTTCTATTCTAGGGAGTCTATTCTTTGTAGTAGCATGGCTACTGTGTGTTCAAGAGCGGTGGTACACTGTCTCTCCTTTTCAATCGCGGCCTTAATCATCTGATCCACATTGTTGAACTTTGCTGCGTAATCCCTGAGCTGCTGCACCTGAGAACCTTCCAAAATTTCTTCATGTCTTCACATAATTATTTTGATTTCACTCCATGAAGGGTCCATGGTGTTTTGGCATGTGTTTCCCCTGCTACAGAGATTGTATAAATAACCCGATTTGCCAAAACTTAGAATGGGACATTGTAGGTGCGACTCCTTACTAATTATTATCTCATGGGAGAGGACCTGGACCTGGACCAGGATTGATGGAGTGGTGTTGGATGTCAGAATGCGAGAGAGAATTCACTGAATCAAGAGGTGGATACCACAAGCTGCAACTGAATGGTACTAGCACAGCTACATAACAAGCTGCAACTGAATGGTACTAGCACAGCTACATAATTGTGGCTGTGGCTGATGAACGTCCAAAGGCATATTTATTTTGCTAACAAACCTTAATTTTTTTTTGTCTATTTTATTTACAAAACAAACTCTATTTGTTTTTTTTGCATATTTCATTTACAAAACAAAAGCTGTTTTAACCTATTTCATTTACATTAAAGGTCCTAATTTTCTTTTGACCTATTTCATTTACAAAATAAACGGAGAGAAACTTCTTTAACAATTGATTCCAATACATAGAACGAGGGTTCATTTTCAAACCGAATGGTGGCTCCTTCACAGCAATCAAATCAACAATTACACAAACAATAAACAAAAAAAAACACAGCTCCTTGGCACTCTTAGACAACGATTTGATGAATCTCCCATATGAGGGTTTGGGAGCAGAACAACAACCCACTTAATTTCTTTCTTCATATCTACCTCATGCTCAACAACTGTGACTTCTCCTCCAAGATACCGTCCGCATCTTCTTTGAAGCCGTGCACAGTCCTCCACGAATTGTCCTTCACGCGGGAATCCATGGGCTCCTTCGCTTTGTTATAGCTCTGCTACGAGCTCCACGTTCTCATTGAATTACGAGAGACCTCTTTTCCCTCCTCATCCTGGCTGGGCAACTCTAAAATCTAATCCTTCCCTCCTCATCCTGGCTGGGCGACTCTAAAATCTCCTCCTGTGCTCTGCTCAACGCGACCGAATCGATTTCGATGGACCCTTTCTCGGTGCTTAGCGAAGATACATCTTCGGAAATTTTATGGCGTGCCCTCACGTTTGAATTGACGGAGGGTAGATCTTCGGCGTGCTCTCCGCGTCCGCTTGCTCGATTTTTCAGTGAGCAC